>JAQQAC010015287.1:16656831-16695857 GCA_029783875.1 Phataginus tricuspis
GGAATGCATCCATAACCCTCCTCACTTATCAGAATGGTCCATGAACCCAAAACGCATTAAACACCAATGAACTGAAGTGTCACCAAATAAAATACATTGGTGACACTCCCACATGTGGAAAGAATGTAACCTAGTGGTTTTGATTATGACTATGTAGTAATATTGACAGTGCACTGGGAAATCTTTCTCTCTGGTTAATGGATACAAGATGGCCCAGGACTGGAGAATTTCCAGAAGAGACTGCCTCTCTGCTGGAAACTGAGGGGCATGGGGCTCCAGTCCTGTCGAGGCAGGAGGACCGCCTCCAGCCGTAGAAGGATGTGTCATGTTTGTATTCTTCTTTTTTTCAATGCTTGTCATCAGGGAGTCTTAGAGATACACGAGGATCTGTCTTGTTAGGAAAGGAAGAGGCCTGTTTCAGAGCTCACCCTGACGATCTCACGGAAGAGCAGAGCAAGGAGGGACAGCCTAGCCATGTGTTCCCACCGGGGAGGTGGCCTTGCATCACGTTCCAGCCCTGAAAGCATAATCTGGAGTCAGGCTGCTGGGTTTGAAGTCCAGTCCATGAGTAGTAGATAGGATAACCAGGTGCTACTGACATAGCATTGCTGTCCCTACATCTCCTAATCCTGAAAGTGGGGTTACAGCATATTACAGTGGGTCCCCATTGTCTTAGTCTACTCTGGCCATCACAACAAAATACCATAGACATAGTGGCTTAAACAACATAAATTTACTTAATTTTCTCAGCCCAGAGGCCAGAAGTCCAAGATCAAGGGTCTAGCTGATGCCGTGTCTGGTAAGAGCTCTCCCCCTGGCCTGGAGACGCTGCCTTCTCGCTGTGTCCTCACACAGCTTCTCCTTGGCGGGTGTGAGTTGGGGTGGGAGCTCTCTAGTGTCTCTTCTTACAAGGGCACCAATCCTATCAGGCCAGGGCCCCACTCTCATGACCTCATTTAACCCCCATTTAACCTTAAAGGCCCCATATCCAAATGTAGCCACACTGGGGGGGGGGAGGGGAGGGCTAGGGCTTCACCGCAGGAATTTGGGGGAAACAGGCATTCAGTCTATACATTATTCACAGATTTCATATGACAAGCATCAGAATGGTGTCTGGCACATAATATACCCTATTTTTATATTTAATAAATGACTGAATCATATTCTTGTAATGTCCCCCACCAGATACATATTAGTGGATAAATAAGATGACATGCAATCGATCGTTGAATGAATTAAGGTCTGTGAAAAGTAAATGGCCTTGGAAAGTGTCAGCAGGAGAGAAAATTGGAGGAAATGACTTAAAAAGAACTAATTTGATAGTTAAAATATTTTCAATTGTTGCTTCCCCGTATAATAGATTTTCATGTCCCTATCCATTAATATAAAGTCCACATCTCTGGTAATGGTATGTTGATAAAAAAAGGATAGGGTTTGTGTCAGTAATATGTACACCCCCAAATCTCAGTGGCTTAGAAAAACAAAGGTGTTCTTTCTCTAGCAACATCTGATGACAGAGGTAATCTATGTTGCCACTGAGGTTTCAGGCTGTGCTTATCTTGTGATGCTAACATCTCATGGCACCATGGTGTGGAGGAGAACAGAGAAGGGAAACTGACCCTTACTCACTGTGGCCCCATGTGACATAAGCCGTTCCTGCTCATAGTCCGTCTCTCCAAACTAGTCACATGTCCCCAATGCAGCGGACAGGGGGAGGCCAGGAAATGCAGACTGGCCCATGGATGTCCACCGAGCAGGTGTGTCCACCGCCCAGGGTGTGCATGACCCTCAGTAACCTGACTGCAACTATTCCCACCTCGACTTTCAAATGGAATGAAGACTTGAGGCCTCATGACCCTGTGGAATAATTGCTGGATATACACAACAGACTTTCATCACAAGGAAGTCTGGCAGGGACACTGAAGGGACTCCTGTTTGGCTCTGTGGGAAGACAAATATAGAGCAGGAATCTTGCTCTCCAGGAGGCTGCGATGTAATTAAGGAACTGTGGCAAGAGAGGTAAGAAGATCAGGCAGTGTGGTATTGATGGCAACCAAGCGCTGGAGTTCAGGCACTTTGATTTTATACAAAGAGCTTGAGATCTGGCATCACACAGACCTGGGACATGAGGTTTACTACTTGTATTATCTTAAGGAAGTCATTTAACTTCTAATAGTATATATACACATACATACTGTTAGTGTTTATACACACACACACACACACACACACTAACTCAACAAATAGTCACTAATCTTTTTCTGTTTGTGTAACAAAACATCTTTGATGTGAAATAGATTTATTTTTTTCAGATGTGACAAAATAGGATGTTATCCCAGCTTTTCTCTTCTAAACCCTTGTTGAATAGCAGACCCAAAGCAAAGAAAAACCTACTCCTCATGTAGCCTGAAAGAATTTCTTCTAGATCGGGTTAGGTGCTAAGCCTAAGCATAGAAGATGTTTCTTGCTACAGTTCAGGGGAAAACATGATCCCCAAGGCCACACCTCCTGAGATTACAGCCGCAGTTGGCTGGGGCGCCTCAGACGCCAGTTGACGCCTCACCCCGGCTGTCCACTGGTACCCCCCAGTGCCTGCAGGACCCAGTGGAAGCCATGCAACTGGGATGGAAGTTGCTGGAAGGGCACCTAACGTATGAAAGTTGCCAATGCACTTTCCCACTTTGCACCTCCTCACCCTGGAGTATGGGGACTTGCTTTTCTTACATCCACTGCTGAAGCTTTCCAGATCAGTTTCCTGAGGTATGGGATGCAGGACTCTTCTCTGTCTGGCCCTCTGATTCTAATTTCCACATTCACTTTAGAACAGCACATGGTGCCTCTCTTTCCCTGAGCTCCGCCCACTGCAGATCAGAGGCCCCGGGAACTTGCAAAGGGTGTCGGTGATGCTCCATGTATGTCCTGGGCCATAATCAGGTCCCTGAATGGAGCTCCCGCTCCCTGGCATCACTCTATTGATCACCATAAACCAGTGGATCCCTTTTTATTCTGAAAACATTCTCTAGTATTATGAGTAAGAATATCACCTTACCATCTTTCTCAGCAGAGAGGCAAACAAAAAGGAAAAATCCCATCATTTTAACTGCATAAAGCTGTCCTGGGCTCTGCTCACCAGAGAATTCAATTCTGCTGAATAATTCTCCCATAGGCACGAATGATAAAAGAGGGGGTTATTACTCATCTGTTTGCCCTCTCAGCTTTTGTCCAGCCCTTATTGTCCTTTCAAGCTGGATCCATCTGATTGCTTTGGGGATGCAGGAAGGCATCACCCAACACGAACGTGTTCCCAGGCCTGGGACCCTCTCCCCACAGTGAGGCAGCGTGCCTTGGAGCATTTCAGCAAACAGACTGGAATAAGAAATTTAAGGTCAAGGCCATGAGATCTGGGGCTGGGAAAGGGCCAGTGGAGATCATTTTTATCTTCTGCTGCACACGTAATCTGTTCATCACCAGGCATCGAGATCTTGACTGAGCAGCCAGGAAAAGCAGAGAGAGAGGAGCTCTTGTCTCTGCTGTCCGGGTTGCTGTTTATATTATTTTGCCTTGTTTTTCTGTACAAGCTGATAGAAAGCCTTCTTAGGCATGGGCAAGACTGCCAGGGCCTTTGTTTCAAGAAGACGAATTTGAGTGGGAGTTGAGCAAGGAGCGAGAGAGGCTTGGAAGCATCATTGTTCCTGAACTCCGTGCTATAGAAGTCGTGGGCAAGTGTTTTAGGGAAATGCACACGGTTGCCAAATTTTATAAACCTGATCAGAAGATACAATAGTGTTTTACATCAAACCACTTCCACTTAAACCTCATGCAAAAGACCCATCCATAACTCCCTCTAACCTTCTATTAACTTATGCAAAATTATAGATTATGAAATAGGGACAGTTTAAACTAGAATCAAAACATTTTCGTTGGTGGAAATTGGCCTTTATTTATTGTGTGACTTTCTAAGGAGTAAAAAGCAAGGAAATTGTAGCTGGACTTAAATCCTTTCTGCTCACACTCTTGGTTCTGATAGGAAATACAATGGTAAGAAAACCATGACAGTGTCAGAGGACCTGGGTCCAATTCTAGGCTTTGAAACTAGCCGCTGTGCCTCCTGCACATCTATGGGCTTCATTTTCTCACCTATATAATGATAGAATCGGACAAGATTGTTTCTAAGGTCCCTTCTTGTCCTGAAAGTCTCTTTTCCTTGAGGGTATTTGTTTCAAGCGGCATCTGCCCTGTATACTAACAATTTCTCTGTATTGATTTTTTGGCGGCTCTATTAAATAGAACCATGCTTATCTTTGTCTTCATGAGTGTGATGGAGGCGAAAGTGGAGAAGGAGACACGACCTTCACCCTTTAAAGGCACATTATCCTGAGCAACTTGTGGGCCATGCTCCTAATCTACTTCTGATTATGTCTCTTCTTTTGCCAGAGATGTGGCAATGAGAAATTCAGAAAGAAGATGACTGTTAGGTTTCCACACTCCCCCACTTTCATTTAAAAACGCATGGCTATCATGCACTTATTTTATAATTTACTGTTAATCTCTGGGACCCTGCCATGATCGGGATTCAGAACTCTTTTCAAAGGCGCATTGTCTCATCCTGGTTCGCACAGCAAGCTGCTTTCGCTGCTATCCACTCTCAAGGCTGCTCAAGCCCCCTCATAATGGGCTATCATGATCCCAGATAAAAGGACCCCGCAATGCCAGATTGCACAACCAGGCTATCCTTACAGGGACCTTATTTTACTTTTAAGATCCAAAGAACTGGCTTCACCCTGTACTTTTTCAAGGTCTGAGAGAAAAATACAATGAACTACTTAGGTCCAGCCTCAGAATTCAGCTCCTCTGAAGTCCTGAGTAGGGATAATACTTCTGCATTTACATTTCTAAGGACAAAGGAGAGGGGATGGTAATTGACATTTATTAAGTCCCTTCCATCATATATTCCAGAGTCCATGGGAGGCACGTTATAAACCCCTTCTCATCTGACCCCTCCCAGCAATCTGTGAAGTACACACTGTTATGGTCATGCCACAGAAGAGACCCTAAGGCTTGGAGCTATTTTGGAAATTACTGAAGACTGCGTAACAAGGAGATACAGAAGTGAGAACTGAACCCCAGGTCTATTTGTTTACCAAACCCGTGTGGTAGGTTTGTGATTCTTTCATCCTTTTTTAAAAATTTTTAAATGGTCACTCTGTATATAATAACTTTCTTGCATTTAGTTTTTCACTAATAGCTTGTTTTCATTTTCTGCCATGCAATCCTCGGCAAGTAGCCGTCCACCCTTTGGCGTCTGACATTCCCGACTGCCATTTCACAAGGGTCACAAGCCTCTGCAAATGCTTTACAATCTGGCACGCGGTCTCTGCTGATTCATGAGTCTGAAGGTCCTGCCCTGCTGCAGAAGCGTCCACTTGCCCCTCTTTCCATCCAGGAAGCGTACATCATTCTTAGGGCTGAAAAGCACAGGCGAGTATATCTGCGAGTTGTCGCTGGAGAACAGCTATTCTTGTGGCATGGTGAGTCAGTTGGAGAACTTAATTTTTAAATCATTCGTAAGGGAGGTGAGATTTCAGGATTTTTTTCTATCGTGGCTACAGCTTACATATAATTAAAAATTGAAAATAGAGATTGTAAAAAGCCTCACCGCATGACCTAGAAACTATGGAAATTTCTTGCAAATGACAGACAGCAGAGAGTCAACACCAAAGACAGTCTACAGGCTGCACACATGGTGGCTCACACTCACACAGGCCATTTTCCCAGAAGTGCCCATCGGCGCAAACGGACATCGTCAGCACTCCCAGGACAGGGTACCTGGAGGAGAGAGAAACCCAGGCTGCATCTAAGGAAACATCTTCGGCTCATGCCATCACTGACAGTTCATGTTCCCTGTACTCTTGTTCAATTAACACATACTTCACTTCCAAGATAGAAAGTCCTGAGAAACATTGCCCTTCCCCAAATTAGTAATTTTTAATTCTTAATAAGAGCTGCTATTTCCAGGAATGAGGACCTCTTGGCAGGTTTCTTTTGTCATGTTATGTTCTGGCATCAGAACTCTTTTTAGGATCCCATAGCTTCTTGTCATTGTATGTTCCACCTCAGGTTAACAGTGACCTTCTTGAATCTGAAGTTATTTTGAGGGTTCAGTATGTGGAGCCATTCTGCTGAATTGAATGTATTTTATTTTGCTTCTTAGCAGACTCTTAGTTGTGCATCTGGGTTGTATGGAATAGAATTATTGGCATTCATATTTAAGTGATTACCCAGAGGAAATGCTAACTTCTTGCTGTTTCTCTTGGAGAAAATAAATTGACTGAAAGAAAAAATATAAAGGAAAAATGCCAGGTCTGTTTCAGTCCAAATTCCTGTTGGTACTTTGATACTAGCATAGGTGTGTGGTTTTTTTTTTCATGCTAAGGACAGGAAACCCCAATGTTCAAAACATTTTAGAGGAAGTTTTATTGACACATCCTCTCACAGCATAGGTCCTGGCTCACATGTAAGAATCAAAGCTGCTTGAGAATTCCACAAATAACATTTTAGTCTCATCCTTGATTTTACCACGTGAAACTGGGAAAGACCCTCCACCCCAATATTTCTGAACTGGCTGCATGAATCCCCAGGTCCTCCCTGCTCCCAAGATTTTGGTTCAGTTTTTCTCAGATGGGGTCCAGGCTTTTTATTTCTAACACTGCCCAGGTGGGTCTAATACGTATCCCAGTCTGAGCACCACGCCATGTCCAGCAGCTGTCAGCATGGACTAGAGGACAGATGTGGGATCCAGAAATGTGTGACCAGTGAGGTGAAGGGGGGAGTGAGGCAAAGAGAAGGGAAAGGTTAGCTGGACTTGAGCCCACCAGCAACTACTGGAAATAATTATTATTTAATCTTCCTACTCCACGACACTGACATGGATAGTGGACAGATCCTGACCTTGGCACTGAGCAAGCGCCAAGGTGTCTGATGTCAGGGCTGCCCTAATATTTCAGATTCAACAGATTAAATCCACTCTAGGATCACAACTTTCAATTAGATAGACCAGCACTCAGATGGAATGCTGCACCCAAGAGTTGGCTATTCTGAACAATACAAATGTCACAATTTCAACACTTTCAATATATCAAACTGTCTCTGCTACGGAGGGCTCCTGGTGAAAAAATTCATTGTTCCATTTCTCATGTGTCATGATTTTCAAAGTTGTTACACCCCAACCTATATCCTATACCAATGCTATGCCTACTTAAATCCCCTTTAAATACAAGTAATCTGAGCATATCTGCTAAACTGACAGGGCAGGTCCACAGAGAGGCATTTAGAGAGGGAGATGAGGATAAGAGATCTTGTTCTGGTGAAGGAGGATCCTAGGTCAATGAGCGTATTTTTTTAAGGCATCACTGATACACACTCTTATGAAGGTTTTACATGAAGAACATAGTGGTTACTGCATTCACCCAAGTCATTATCCATCAGTGTAGTAAGATGCCACAGAGTCACTACTTGTCTTCTCTGTCCTATACTCTCTTCCCCATAACCCCCCACACACCATGTATACTAATCATAATACCCCTCAATCCCCTTTTTCCTCCCTCCCCACCTGCCCTCCCACTCCCCTCCCCTTTGGTGCCTGGTAGTGTTCCTTCTTGGAGTCTGTGAGTTTGCTACTGTCTTGTTCCTTCAGTTTTGCTTCATTGTTATACTACACAAATGAGGGAAATCATTTGGTACTTGTCTTTCTCCTCCTGACTATTTCACTGAGCATAATATCCTCCAGCTCCATCCATGCTGTTGAAAATGGTAGGATTTTTTTTCTTCTTATGGCTGAATAGTATTCCATTGTGTATATGTGCCACATCTTCTTAATCCATTCATCTACTGATGGACACTTAGGTTGCTTCCATATCTTGGCTATTGTAAATAGTGCTGCAATAAACATAGGGGTGCATCTGCCTTTTTGAATCTGAGATCTTGCTTTCTTAGGGTAAATTCCTAAGAGTGGAATTCCTGGGTCAAATGGTATTTCTATTTTGAGTATTTTGAGGAACCTCCATATTGCTTTCCACAATGGTTGAACTAATTTACATTCCCACCAGCAGTGTGGAAAGGTTTCCTTTTCTCCACATCCTCACCAGCATTTGTTGTTTGTCTTTTGGATATTGGCCATCCTAACTGGTGTGAGGTGATATCTCATTGTGGTTTTAATATGCATTTCCCTGATGATTAGTGATGTGGAGCATCTTTTCATGTGTCTGTGGCCATCTGAATTTCTTCTTTGGAGAATTGTCTGTTCATATCCTCTGCCCATTTTTTATTTGGGTTATTTGCTTTTTGGGTGTTGAGGTATGTGAGTTCTTTATATATTTTGGTTGTTAACCCCTTGTCGGATATGTCATTTACAAATACATTCTCCCATACTGTAGGATGACTTTTTATTCTACTGATGGTGGCCTTTGCTGTACAGAAGCTTTTTAACTTGATGTAGTCCCATTTATTCATTTTTGCTTTTGTTTCCCTTGCCCAGGGAGATATATTCATGAAGAAGTTGCTCATATTTATGTCCAAGAGATTTTTGCCTATGTTGTCTTCTAGGAGTTTTATGGTTTCATGACTTACATTCAGGTCTTTGATCCATTTTGAGTTTACTTTTGTGTGTGTGGTTGACAATAATCCAGTTTCATTCTCTTTCATGTAGCTGTCCAGTTTTGCTAACACCAGCTGTTGAAGAGGTTGTCATTTCCCCATTGTATATCCATGGCTCTTTTATCATATATTAATTGACCATACATGCTTGGGTTTATATCTGGACTCTCCTGTTCCACTGGTCTGTGGGTCTGTTCTTGTACCAGTACCAAACTGTCTTGATTACTGGGGCTTTGTAGTAGAGCTTGAAGTCGGGGAGCATAATTCCCCCCACTTTATTCTTCCTTCTCAGGATTGCTTTGGCCATTTGGGGTCTTTTGTGGTTCCATATGAATGTTAGAACTATTTGCTCTAGTTCATTGAAGAATGCTGTTGATATTTTGATAGGGATTGCACTGAATCTGTATATTGCTTTAGGCAGGATGGCCATTTTGACAATATTAATTCTTCCTATCCGTGAGCACGGTGTATATTTCTATTTATTGGTATCTTCTTTAATTTCTCTTATGAATGTCTTTCACTTCCTTGGTTAGGTTTATTCCCAGGTATTTTATTCTTTTTGATGCAATTGTGGTCTGATACAAGTATTGCAACTCCTGCTTTTTTCTCCCTATTAGTTAACTTTTTCTGGAAGCATGTAGACATGTTTTGTTTTTTTAATCTATTCAGTGACTCTGTGTCTTTTGATTGGTGCATTCAGACAATTTACATTTATGGTGATTATCAATAGGTATGTACTTATTGGCATTGCAGGCTTTAGATTTTGTGGTTACCAAAGGTTCAATGGTCACTTCCTTACTATCTAACAGTCTAATTTAACTCAGTATGCTATTAGGCCCCAGTATTTCAATGAGCATATTATAAGAAAGACTTAGTTCTAAGAGAGGAGAAGTGATTCTGAACACAGCATGATTACTATCTCCCACATGTGTCTTGCGATCTCACTCCCCCAGACGCATATCCAGGGCATGGGGAAAGCAGAGGCTGTATATTAAAGCTGAACTGATTTTTTTTCCTAAGAAATTTATAGAACAATGGAACATATTCTTACTTCAAGAACACTAGAGTGTAACCAAAGGGGAAAACAGCATTCTCTCCTTCCTAACCACAAAAAACTCTGCAGATTTAACAGATGAAACCAGCAGTGGGTGGTGGAGCCTGAGCACGTGGGATCTGGGAGTGCCAGTGTTACCACCCATGGGCTATCCGGGAGGAACAGGAAGGATGGTATAGTTAGCAGGTGGTGCACAGTGGAGCCTGGCAGAGCAGACTTGTTCAGGGACACATGTGTATCAGCAGTTGGGAATTGCCAGCTATTAATAGTGAGACTTGGAGGGAGGGCAACACTCCAGTTCAGGGGAGCAGCGAGAAGGAAGGACCCTGGGTCCCTGGATGACCTCATGAAGCCACCCCACCATGCTAGCCCCAGCTGTCTCTCTCCATGCCATTCACTGAGGAAGAAATCAAGCCACCTCTACCTGGCCCGTGTTGTTTGGGTCTCCGCTAATTGCATTTTGTACTCTGTTTATACCCCCTCTTTCTCAGGTCATCCCCCACAGAGCACTCTCCTGCTGCCTCCCTGGGCTCCTCTATGGTCCTCTTCTGCAAAGCCTACCCCCCAGTTATTTCCTAAATTCCCCTTTCCTGTGAAAACACGCATGTGGTTTGACAAATTCACTCAGGTGGCTGTTAGGGCTTTCCTTAAGAAAATGAAATTCTATAAGTGGTTAATGTTACTTGCATTTTGACAGTTTTTCATTATGTTAGAAATAAAAGTGACCAATGGTAAGGATGTCAGACATGAACAGTGTCTGTGGAGGTGACGTTTTTGTGCATTAAGACCTGGAGGTGTCCCTTAGGAACACATTCATTATGTCGCCTTCCCCCTACCCTGCCATCCTGATCTCCCTCATGTATGTGGTACCTTGGGGGAAGAAAGTCAAGCACTACCCCAGAAGGGCCCTTCATAGCAATCTTAGTATATTTCCCACAGTATGACTAACCTGAATTGCCTCCACTGTGAAGACTAAGTAGTTTCCAAGATATAAGGCTAAAAAAAAGTAAAAGGCATTCACATGGTTAATACCAATTCAAGTAAGAAGAGTTACAAATACAAAGCCATTTAATCCAAATCCGGCTCGCTCCATATGCGATGGCTGCATCTTCTCTATTTCAGCAGGTACTTGGTGAGCCATTGCTCTGGCTAATAGAAGATGTTTTGAACAGTGTCTGCCACATAGTAGATGACTAACGTATGATTTAATGAATGATGAATGACACTGCTATGTGAGCAATACCACTAAATAAGGAAATCTCCACCTGTTAAACCTCTAGTGTGTGTGTAATTCCTAAGAAAGCCTGTGTGTAAAACTGGCATGGGAAACGTGCCAGCCAGAAAAAAATTAAAAAAGGAAAGTTAAGGGGAGACGGTGGGAGAAGGACCCAGAAAATCATAAGAAAGACAAAACTGGTAACTTTCTTCTCACTCAGCATATATTCCTACAGTAACATTTTCTTGATTCAGCAGCAGAGTTTATCTGAGCCTGCTAAGACCAAAAGGAGGCATCAGAAGGTGGGAGAGAGCACCCTTTGGACATTGAGAATATTTATGTCCTCCACAGCAGAAACACAGGTTGACTGCTGGGCATTCTTAGCAGTCCCTTGGGACGCAGCAGGGAGGGCTGCTGAAGCTGCAGAGGCGACCAGGACAGACGTCGGAGGGTAGCGTGTAATTTCACTCTGCGGTGAGTGCCAACAGGAAGAAGACTCCAGCTTCAACCTGTAGGGCTCACTAGAGCTGCCGCCAGCACAGCTCGGGTTAAAGGAAAGCCTCAGTTTCTGTTTGCTGACTTCTGCAGGCCGGGTGCATTATGATTTGTTTGTGTTTGCACAGCTTCTCCAAGGTCATCCCATCGTGAGTCCTCACAGACTGATGAGCAGGCAGTTCTGACCAATGAGCCACCGTTCATCTCAGTCTCTTAAGGACAAGCATGGCAGCAGATCCGTTTTGTGTGGGTAAGTGTTTAACAACTGGCTTTAGGGAGGATGGGAGATATGATTTGTAGCATTTGCCAATTTCTGTGGTGTAAATACACCCACCATGACCTATTTCATGCTACCAGTATGAGGCCACTGAACCCAGACTTGGAAAAAGATGTGCTCAGGCAACTCCCAGAAGCCAGTGCAGGCCAGCTGTGGCGCACCGATATGGCTGAGAATCAACCACCTTCTAGAGCCTTCTTGAATCCCACTCTCCTCTGGCTTCTGAGATAACACTCAGAGTTCTCTTAAGACGGTAGGCTTAGACAGGTCTCCTGGTCTTCCTCTCTGTAGAATCCCCACAGGGGCTAAACATCCCAGCAACCTGCCTCTCTAGCCCACTATTGAAAACTGCCATCTGGATTCACAGCTGCATCCTCAGCCATCTTTTCTTTTTCTCTCCTTCCCTTAGGTCTGTGCCACCTTCCCCGCCCTACTGCTGCCTTCCCATCTACTAGTCCCTCACATTTTCCCCAGGAATTCCTGTGTTTATTGTGAAATGTCCTCCATTTTTTCTTCATTAATTTCCTGATTACCTAAAGTAAGCTGTTGCTCCTGATCCCAGCATGTGTCTGAAGAAGGGGTACCCTCGTGCAGGGAAATAAATGGCATTCTTGCTATTCACCTTATAAGGTGAGAAGAAGGAATCAGAGAGCTCCTTTCTCCCTACTGCCTCTTCTTGGCTTCTGAGGGATGGTGGTACCTCGAAGGAGTACAGAATCTCCTTCCTCCAGTAAACAAAAGCAAAAATAAGACAACCCTGCCAAAGATTCTCCTGCACCAGAAAGACATATGGAATAGTTATAAACTCCAAAAGTGAGGACCAGTTAAAGTACAGAAGATTCTGGCATAATGGCCAGGTTGACAGGATCCCCTACCCTAGCTCCTATTTCAGAAAGCAGCACTAAGGATATAGGAAACTACAGAAGTCCTGAGAATACGTCTAAATATTCTCTAACATGAAAAGGAGTGGGTTAAAGGGATGAGTAAATATGCCTGGGAAAAATGAGAAAAATAGGTGTAAATGCTATACAAACCACATCTGGTTCTTAGCAGAAGCAGGAAGGGCCCCAGATTCCCTTGCTTCAGCATATAGTGCTAAGTTGGGGGAGTGAGCCAAAGTCCAAAAGAATTGAATGCATGCCAAGCTGGGTGGAATGGAATCTAATAAAGGACATCTGGTGGGAGCTCAGTAATAAGAGCAAACTTGGGACCTCAGCAAAGACTGAAGTCCACCTCAGCTATGCTTTCTCCTCCTCTCTACCCTGCTTCCTGTGGCCTCTAGTTCAGGAGGGGAGAAGAAATGGTCAGATAAGGTGGGAATGATACCAACGCAAAATCACAAAACTATTTCAGAGGAAAATAAAAAGGTCTGAACAAAGGAGGAAGAGGAAAATATTTTTGGAGCTATGAAAATATATTACACCAAAACTAAAACAAAAACAAAATATGTAAGTGGACAATGGCATTGATTTTAAAGATAACACAGATAATCCAATTGAAAAAAATATATAATCCAAGGAACAAAGGCAGAGTCTCTGTTGATGCTTTGCATCCACTGAATAATCCAATAAGGACATGGATTCAGTAACACAGTAAAACACAATTATATAACAAAACATTGGAATGAGAAGAAAGGGGTTACTGTAAAGAAAAAAGAAAAAAAAACCTAAGAAAACACAAAATCAGTGCAGATAAATTAAACAAACTAGAAGGAGCAAGAAAGAGGAAATTATCATAGAAATAAGGCTTTATTTATTTATAGTGAATAAAAGTAAAAAGGCAACAAGTTTTAAATAATTGGACATGCAATAGATGTGGAAACTATCATCCATCCACCAGAAGGGTGATTGATATTGCTGAAGTAAAGACTCCAACAATAAGAGAAAATAATCAAAGATATAGTACAGGAAAATTTACCTAAAGTATTTGAATGACTGAATCTTCTAGTTGAAAGAGCCCATCATAGACCAAGAAAAGGTGATACAAAGCTAGTGATATAAAAACACATTTAGTTACGATATTGAATAAAGTGTCCTTTAAGTTTCTATGAAGAAAAAGCAAGAAACATACAGGTGGGAGAATCTGACTGGTCTCAGATTAGACACTCAGGTCCCAAAATAGTATAACAAAATCTCCATTTTATCAAGTCAATTTGCCTTTCAAATATGAAAACAACATAAAAGCATTTCCACACATGAAATAACAGGGTCAATGAAATTCAGCAACAATGAAACTTTTTTGAAAAACCTACTTGAAGATTAAATGCAACCAATGATGAATTGGATCAAAATAACACAGAAATTAAGAAACCACAATAATAGGGCAGGAGTTCAAATACTTTATTTAAATATAAATCTAAGATGAAACAACTAGGTAATTATTATTTGACCAGGTATAAACCAATAAAAAGAATAAACTCAGATAAAAGTAGGAATAGAAATTACGAATTACCTCATGTTTCATAGAAGGAGTTAATGATGGTGACTAAAAAAACATGTAAGTTAAATAAATTAATCCTGACTGGAATTTATTGCTGGTTCTAATAATATTTTTTTTAACTTAGAGGAATCTTATAGTACTTATTACCACATATAATGCAAATATCTGAAGTTCTAAGATTCTTTCATTTACCCCAATTGGTTTTTTTGTCACTAATTTATCAAATTAAAATTACCAGTCACTATTTTTAAATAACATTTACCCAAGGAATCTATTTTGAAATAATTTAGGTCTTTCCTCTTTCATCTACATATTTTTGTCTCCATTTATCTGTGTTTTCCTTTCAATACATGGAAAGAGACTGTTTAAATAATCTATATAGACTATTAAGAGTGATGATTTCTATTATTGCTTTCATTTTTCCTATTTCAATGTGCGTTCATTTAGTTTTAGGTCAAATATACATCATCTCTTAAAGTCATCATAGAACTCCTTTGATTTTATTTTGATAAACTGATCATTTCAAATTATTTTTTAAAGTCCATAGGAAATCTTTGTGAAGACCAAGCTGCAAAAGACTGTTTCCTCCTGGATAGTACAGAACAAAGGGGATCAACTTTAGTTAGATTCCTGAGGCAGCCCAGAGACACTGGGATTCGCACCTACCTCATTTATTATTTCCAGATGGAACATCATTGCTTTTTTCACTCATATTTTTCTCACATCTGTTAGCCATTGTTTATTTTTTTAGCTCCTTATCTAATTGCTGGCTGTAGGATTATGAGATCATCTAGGAAAGCGTTGGAGAAGAAAGCAAAATAAATGAAGGCTGATAAGTTTTGGGGGAGTAAATGGATACTCATCTGTGTCAGGATAAGCTAGGTGCTGCTATGGTAACAGATTGACCCAGAATCTCAGTAATAACACAACAAACTCTGATGAAGTCAGGAAGCTCCACTGCCAGTAGCTATTGTCCAGTGTTGACTCAAAAAGCCAGACTGGTGTCACCTTATAACTCTATAATCATCTTATAGGTGATCCCAACAATCACTGAAACAAAGGAAGAAAGAACACAGAGGACTCATTCTTGCACTTTTTTCCCATTGGCCTAAAAGTGAAAAACTTGAGTTTTCTTTATAGTCTATTGGCCAGAACTAGTCTCATGGCCCTGATCTAAATGTAAGAGAAGCTGGGGAGTGCAGTATTCCTGTATTCAGGAAGAGAACAATAAAACGGCATTTGGGAACTGCTTAATATTACCTGTTCCACATGACCTGAAAGTGAGACAAGTATGGGGTTAAACATAATAGTCTGAGAAATTAAAAGAACAGAGAGCCTAAAATAATTATTACTGCATATACATGATCAGAGAAAAACAAAATAGAAATCTGAGAATAGCTAGCAAGAAAATTTGCTCAAAAAGTGATACCAATCTGTTTCTTGTATCTTGTAACACTGGTCAAAATAGTGAAAATCAGGAGAAAAATCTCAATAGCTAAACAAGGCATTTTAATACAACAGAATATCACTTAGAAATTTAGAAGAATCAGTTATATTTATCTATGAAATTCACTAAATGCAAACAAATAGTCCAGATGAAATGGACAAATTTCTAGAAAGACATAAACTACCAAAACTTACCCAAAAAATTAAAAAATGAATAGGCCTATAATAAGCAAAGAGATCGAATTACTAATCAAAAACTTCCCATAAGTAAAATCCCAGAATCAGCTGATATCACTGGCAAATTCTACCAAATAGTTGAAGAATTAACACCAATTCTGAACTGAGGAGGAGAAAACCCTTCCAATGATGTTAGTATCACCCTACTACCAAAACCAAAGATATCACAAGGGAAAAAAGAAACTACATACTAGTATACTTTGTGAATATAGATCAACAAAATATTAACAAACCAAGTCCAGAAATACACAAAAGATTATATACCATGATCAAGAGGGATTTATCCCAGGAATGCAAGGTTGGTTCAATATATGAAAATCAAACAATATATATTAATAGAATAATGAAAAAAAACACTTTTTATCTCAATAGATACAGAAAAAACAATTGAGAAAATTCAATAACTCTCATGATAAAAACACTCAACAAATGAGGAACAGAAGGGGACTTGCTCTACCACATAAAGAGTATCTAAGGTAGACCCAAATCTAACATCATACATAATAATGAAACACTGAAAGCTTTTTCCTTAAGCTCAGGAATAAGATAAGGTTATCTGTTCTTGATAGTTTTATTTAACATTGTATGGGAGGGAAATTGGGCAAAAGCATGAACTAAAAGGCATTCAGATTAAAAGTAAAAAGTAAAACTATTTCTATGGCATGTTTTTTGTCTATAGAAAATACTCGTGTCCAAAAAAAAACTATGAGAGCAAAAAATGTGTTCAGTAAGGGTAGAAGATACAAGATCATGTACAAAAGCCAATTATATTTTTATACACTAACAATAAACAATCCAAAAGTGAAATTAAGAAAATAATTCCATTTACAATAACATCAACAGAATGTACAACACTTAAGAATAAAGTGTAAGACTTGTATGCATAAAACTATAAAAATCATTAAAAGAAATTAAGAAAGACCTAAATGGATGGAAAAACATCCTATGTTCATGATTAGAAGATATAATATTATTAAGATGGCAAATTGATTTCTCAAAAAACACATTCAGCAGAGTCCCTTTCAAAATCTCAACTGACTTATTTGAAGAAATTGACAGACTGATTCTAAAATCACCTCATATTATATACAACTATTAAATTAAAATTAATTAAAAACCTAAATATAATAACTAAAAATTACAAACTATTAGAAGAAAATACAGGCACAAAAACCTTGCAACATTGGTTTAGGCAATGGCTTCTTAGCTATAATAGCAAAAGTTTAAGTAAAACAAAAGTATAAGTAAAAACAAGAAAATGTAGATGTCAGACTTCATTGAGATTTAAAATAATTTGTACATCAAAGGACATTATCGAGAAAATAAAAATCCAATAACATGAAAAATATTTGCAAATCATATATCTGATAAGGTCTAGTATTCAGAAATATAAAAGAAACTTTAAAACTCCACAAAATATAAATAATCCAATTTTTAATATTTGCAAATGATGTGAGTAGACATTTTTCCAAAGAAGGTATGCCAATGGCTACAAGCACATGAAAAGATGCTCAACATCATTAGTCATTAGAGAAATGCAAACTAAAGCCATAATGAGATAGCGCTTCACCCCTATTGTAGGATGGCTACAGTCAGAAACACAGACAATAAAAGGACGTGAAGCTATCGGATCCTCGTACACTGCTGATAGGGTTACAAAATTTTCCAGCCACATTACAAAACAGTTTGACATTTTCTCAAGCTGATGTTACCATACTTCAAACCGGATGTTATGCAATTCCAAGATTCATGTACACCAGAGAAATGAAAACATGTAAGTATATGTCCACACAAAAACTGTGTACATGAACGGTGATAGCAGCATTGTTCATGAAATCTAAAAAGTGGAAACAACCCAAATGCTGACGGATGAATGGATAAACAAATTTGGTATATCCATACAATAGACTATGCAGCCCTAAAGAGAAATGAAGTACTCATCATGACACCACACAGATGGACCTTGAGAACATTATGCTATGTGATAACAGGCAAACACAAAACGGCTACAGATTCTATTCATATAAAATGTCAAGAACAGGCAATCCATAGAGACACAAACTGCATTAACTAGATTAATGTCTTCCAGGGATTTAGAGAAGGGGAGAGTAGAAAGCAACTGCTAATGAGGAAGGGGTTTCTTTTTGGGTGCTGAACTGTTCTGGGATTAATATTGCTGATAGTTACATAACTTCGTGAACATACTAAAAACTACTGAATTGTACATTTTAAGAGTGGATTTTATGGTACATAAACTATATCTCACTAAAAATACTGTATGAGAAAAAAAAAACAAGGCAAAGTGTCAATATAGAAAAGAAAGTTAGAGAATGGAGTAGAGCATAACCCCCTCCATTGAAAAATGTATGCTTATCCTTGTGCACACTTACATGGAGAATGCATAGGAAAAGGACTGGGGAAATGCACAGAGAACTATTGGGAAGCTTTCAAAGGCAGGACTGTTATATGAGCATACACTCCCATGTTATATAAAACTAAACAAAAAGAAATGAATGAAGTTAGAAGGCAGGAAAGATCAACACTCTTGTACTCCATCTTCTATGCCCAGTTCAACTCCTCTGTTTTGTGAAATCTTCCTCAAGCATTACATATTTTACTAATTCATCTTATCTGTGTGCTTACAACCCGCACATTACATGCTACATAATGCAGTGCCTAATCTTATGTTTAAATGAACCAATTACATATATGAAAACACTCACTTAACTGTAAAATGCAATACAAATATGGCACCGTAGTGGGCAAAGTGTTTTTGGCACTGTCAGTGTGAGATCAAGGAGGGCAAAGCTAAAATGGGAGGTGAAAGTCAGAAGCTGGAGAAGCAGGGCTGGACGCTAAGCCTGAGTCCTTAAAATAACAGTGATGTCAGACACCAAACTGACTTTGTATGTTCTGGGTTAATATAAAGACAGAGCTCAAATCCAGCAATTTCTGGGCAAATTAATTTCGAGCAAGCAGTGTTTGGTAAGCAAGCAATTGCAGTAGATCCAGAATTCACAAAATCCTGCTACTCTTTAAAGAAAAAAAAGGGCAACAAAATAAAAACCTCATAATTGTCTTAAGAGACATAAAGAGAAAGTTCTAATACACAGTACTTCTCTCTGCATTTGTATTCGCATACCTGCTATCCTCGCTTCCCAATTAGATTTCAAGATTGCCAGCTGCCAAGATTGTTGGATTTAGGAAAAAATGCTCCTATTTATTGTACAGCCTCTAACACTTACTGATTTATGCACCTGATTCATTTTGTTGATTTAATTGACAGACTGACCAGTTAGTTACACTGGGCTTGAAAAATGACAGTTAATTTTTCAAAACTATTGAGTCTGATTTGACTAAACCCATGACGACCAAATAAAACATGTGGCACCGGTTTCACACGGGTCATCAGAAATCCGCCTGGGCGACAAAGCAGGAGAGGGAATCTACCTGACTGCCCCCGACAGCCAGAGTATGACTGGACTCAAAGAATCCCTCTTCCTAACCTATACTAATATGAGAATGATTGTGGTTATGATTAATGATCTACTAATGGCAGGTAACGTGCATGAAGGGTATACGCATAAAGCATGGAGCTAAACATTTTTATGTGTATCATGTCCTTTGCTGATCCCAGTGACCCTGTGCAGAGGGTACTGCAACGGCACCTGCTGCATGAAGGAGAAAGCGAAGTTGGGTGAATTAAACAACTTGTCCCTGGTCCAGAGCTTGTCCACCACCCAGGAGTGAAAATGTGATTCCATTTCAAGCCTGCGGAACTCTCAAACTCACGTTCTTTAACAATATGATATTCTAGCTACACACTATTTAGTATTTGGATATTAAAAAGATCCTGAATTCCTATGTTATCCCACCATGGTAGTCTGCTTCATCAGGTCCTGAAACAAAATATATGTTCAGGGGACAAAGCCAGTTAAGGTGGTCTCCCACCCCAGTAAACTATCTGGTGAACTAGTGATTCTGCAGGTGACTTTCCTGTAGAGGCTCATGCTGGTCAAAGGGGCCTCCCTCTTCCCTCCTTCCCGAGTCCAGCCTCTTCCTGTACCTATGCAAACAAGTGTGAGTCTGGAGGAAATGACCCATCACGATCAAAGCCATCAGAAACTCGTTTCCTCTCCTCGTTCTCCCTCATCTTCCCACTTTTCCTCTGTTTATTCTCTGACTGTATTTCATAGGTCTCATTATTAGAGATATTTTCTACTACATCAAAAAAGAGCAAGACAGTTTGACCTTAAGATGGGAGTTTTCAACTTTCTGTTTGGGCAGAATAACCGGGAACCTTTTCAGCACAAAAATGCCAACATCAGCCTCCCAAAGGGTATTCTGCAAATTGTTTCAGGGATCACAAGAATCCATTTGATTAAATGATAAAGGAGGAGAACTTCTAGGACTAAGAGAAATGGAAGCAATTTGATCCAAAAGGTGAGGTTTCCAGCCTGTTACTTGGCATTTCACATCCTAGAAGGAAGGAATAGGCTTTTCAAATTTTTTGGGAATTAATAACACCATGAATATATTGAATATGTAATTAATAACACTTTAAAATGGGAAAACAATAGGTCCCTGCTCCCACAGAACTTGAGAGGGAGATGCGGCATGACATTCATGTGTATAGAAAATTCGTGTGAGAGATAAAACCTGACTACTTTACCTTTATGATTTATAAGGAAAAGATTTTCAAAATGCTACTGTTTTTGAAAGAAGTGAGAGGAAGAAAAAAAGGCTAAAGAGGAAAACTAGGCTACTCCCAAGAAATCAGTTTATTGGACTAAAAATCAGAAAAGATGCTAAATAAAAAAGAAATAAATTCAACATAAATCAGAAATATCAGTGTTAATGGAGAGAAGCACACAGACAAAACCTCTAGTCCACAAAGCAGTGAGCCCTCTCTGTCCCAAGCTTCAGGCAAACCACGAGAGACTGAGGGGGAAATGATAGCAACTCTTGCAGCTGAAATAACCCTTCAAAGACGAAATTCGTTACCTTTTTCTCAAGATATTCCTCTTGTAATTCAGCAGATCTTTTGAAAAGAAGATACAAACACTGACCTCCCTTTGCCTGAGTTACGTTTGTCTCTCCACCTCGGGGATATTATTGAGCATACCCATACATTTCCTTCTTTACCTTTTTATCCAAAACCCAAGTTCACCACCTCAGAGCTGCAAGGAGCCCACACCTTACACCCATCAGCACAGATCTGCAAATACCGTTTTCACTGAGCGAGCGGCTGATTTGTGGCAAGATGATGTAATGTATTCATGTTTTACACCACTTCCCCGACGATTTTCAAAGATGTATCTACATATTATCGGCAGCCTGATTAGTACCAGCAGACATACTGCGTAACCCCACCCCCACCTCACGCCAGTGACATGTTTCTACCATTTGAGTTATGACCCCAGTGGTAAGTTAGCCTGGAACAGGAGATTATGGGTTTCTTTTTCTTTTTTTTTTCCAGTGGGGCTAAAACCAGCAGGGACTCTTCATTAAAATTCACCATAAGGCCCATTTGTTTGCCATTTCCCTTCCCCCACAGCCCATATCCTTCCTACCCTGCTGGGAACTCTTCACCGAGCAGAGGAATGACCCATAGAAATCCCACTGCCATGTCGCGGTTCACAATCCAGGGAAACATTCCAAGCCGCTCCTGTCTGTCAAATAAAGATGACAAATATTTACTGTCTCTGGACACCCTTCCAGGTAGTTTTATATTCACAATTTGATTTTATTCTGTATTTTAAGAAACAAGATTTCTTTCCTCATGAACAGGTGCAAATAAAGCTGACATTTTATAACACTCATCAAAGACAAGGACGAAGAGGATGTGGGCTTGCACAATGTTAGCTCTTACAAGAACCAGTATCAGAGGGCATGTTTTTGAGGTGGTTATTGTTGACTGGCACATTCTTCCTCCCTATCCCAATGAGACATAACTACACCAGAGTCACACTTCATATTCATCTATAGGAACATCTGGCCCATGTCTAACATTTAATTTCCACACCATTAGAGTCAAACAATACGTGTACATCAGTAGATAATGTAATGCATTATCACGCAAGGCAGAGAGTAGCAATTTATTAGCCTAATTTAAAATAGCCTTCAGCAAAAAATAGTGCATCTTAATTCAGAGTTCTGAATGGAATGACATGTTTTCCAGTAAAATTCAAAAGCATATACTCAGACATGCTTTGGAAAAACTTTCCTGCATATATCATCTTTTACATTATTCAAGGATGAAATATCAATTCTGTCTTTTATGTTCTAAACCAATTTCATCCATAATAACACAAAAAGAGATAACAGCCATAGGAGAAGAAGAAAAAGGAGCTCCTTAGAACATTAGAAGCCCCCACATCTTTATTTCTTAGAAATCACAACTGGAATGTGTAGGTTACTCAGAATTTCTTTGTATACAATTAAAAATCACAGAAAATTGCTTACTTTGAATGTAGCATGAAATTTGCTTCTCTTTCTTTTCTTTACAACATATTACTATTTTAGGTTTATAGACAATGCACAGGTAAAGTCTTATGTATCTTTGTAGAAGAATATTATAACTTTTATAAGGATTTAAATGATGTACTCTTAGAATGTAGCTTAAATTATGCAGCCTGCAAAAACCATTATTATTAAGAACAGACATATTCAAATATCTTCTCAGTTCTTATTAATGAAAAATCAACATCTAGTTTTTACACACAAATATCTGGTCTAGAAAGATGTGCAGTACTCGTCACCACTGATAGAAAACATTGCCAGCCCCTTAAATGTTACAAATGGAAATAATAGTATATACTTACAGCATGGGTGTGGCAATATAAATTCTGAATTCTGTGACTAACCAAAGCATGAGACACAAAAAAACACATAGCCTTTCTAGCTCAAAAGAAGTAAGCAAAATTTGTTCTCTTGGGGGACTCAAGGAGAACATATCTGATATGGATCTTCCTTTGCCAGTGATATGCAAGGTCCATGGCTGGCCAGTTTCTATGACAAATGCATACACCCAGATTTTCATGAGCCCATAGACTAGTGAGGGGAGTAAGAGATGCACATACATAACCAGAGTACATAATATAAATGGTAAATGCCATAAGAAAATTGGAAAAAGTGCTTGGGAGATGAAGGAGAGAGGGATTATTTCTGGCTCTGGGCAACAGAAAAGCTTCAAAAAACAATCAACTCCATTCTGGGATTTAGGGGACCGGTTGGCATATACTGGATATGCCATTGGATATTTCAATGATACAGCCCAGAGGGCAAGATCCTGGCCCTTTAAGAGAGTTACTGAGGCAGTTGGTCCTGGTATACCAGAATTAATAGGGACCACCCTGCCCCCATCCCCATATCTCCTACCAAATTTTCTCCTGATAACCCTAATCCTTTAGCTCAGATTCACCAGTTAGGTTAAAGACATTTGCTCCTGTACAGCTGTTGAGATAGTCTGCTTGAAGCCTGTAATGGACTGACATTGTGTTTCCTCTCTTCCGCTCTTGCACTGTGACATGTGGCCAGACTGTTTTGGCACTGCCACCACCTGCCCTGTGACTAGTGGAAGAGAAAATGCAGGGAGGGACCAGCCAGGATGGTGATGTTTGAAGCCCTGCCCCTTGATGGACTGAACTAACTCCAGGTAACCTGGACATTTTATTATGTGAACTTCTAAAACTGTTGTTACCCTTGACAGTCTTCAAATCAGTTTGTGGCTTCATTACTTCACTTCACCCCAGAAGGCTTCAATTTATCACAGATCCAAGAAATTTGTCAACAACCTCAGATACATATTTACATGTGCCTTTTTCCTACACTAACCCCTGACACAGGGACATTTATGGAAATTAGGTTCTCCAGTCTTCCAGTTTCCTAAAGCTGGGCAGGTATAGTAATCTTGGGTTTCATCTTTCTGTTATATATTATAATCAATGTGTTATAGTAAAATAAAAACAAGGATAAAACTTTAAAGTAAAAATCTACCTCCTCAATCTTCATTCCCTAGCCCAGGCTCAGTTCCAGAGATGATTACATGTACATGTTTCTAATTTTAGTTATATTAATTATCATATACATATAACTACTAGGCTTTTGATACCTTACATAGGCTCCATTCTAGAAAGAAGGGGAATTTAGTTCAGGTACTAGAGTCTTCTCTCATCTCCATTCCAGTTTATATTATCATTTTCTGTTCTTCAGGTAATTATTTTCATAATTTTAAATGATACTCGTTCTTTAGTTTCAAAACTATCTCCACCATGTAAGATTCTTCCTTCTGTTTGATAAATATTTATAGAGTGCCGACAGTGCCCAAATGCTGGGCTTGATTCTGGCAACAGAGAGATGAGTAAAAGCAGACATAGACCCTGTCACCAGGGAAACGATCAACTAATGAAAAAGGCAAAGGTCAATCAATAATAACACAGATAAACTGCAATGATGCATGCTGCCCGGAAGTTCAGAGTTATGAGAATGCCTATTAAGGAGGTCAGGGATAGCTTCTCAGAAGAGGATACCCTTAATAAGAAATCTGAAGGACATGTAGGATTTAACTACAGGGAAAATGGCAATAAGAGCATTCCAGGTGGCAATTCAAGATGGCGGCATGAGAGGTGAAACAGAGAACTCCTCCCAAAACCACAAATACTATGAAAATATAGCTAACTGATACAACTAACCCTAAAACAGCAACAGGAAAGAAGGCTGAACCAGACTGCATACAGACCTCATGAACAGAGCAGACCTCACGAAACAGTAATGCACGAAAGCCTTGATCCAGTGGGACTCAAGCCCTTCCCCCACCCCAGCTCACCAGTGGGAGGAAGAGAAATGGAGTAGGGAGGGGGTGAAAGCCTGGACCCCTAGCCCTGGAGATCTGCTTTGCGAGCAGAAACCTACTCTGTGTGGTGCTCTGGAGGATGGGGAGCTGGGACAGGCAGAGAGCCTGGTAGACTGATATTCAGGCCATTTGTGGAGGACGGGATCCACACCCGGCGGCTCTGGGACAAGGGAAAGGCAGGTGGTCTGAGAGGCTTCCTAACAGCGAGAGGGTGGGGTTGCATGGAGCTTGCTGCATGGGACAAAGGAGAGCTGGACAAGGTTGTCTGAGCACACTCTGCCCAGCAGATTGGGAACTTGGAGGAACTAAAGGTGCTCCACCCCCTGGCTGGCTGCTAAGCTCCAAGGCCACCCACTGTGATTTGCAGCTTGACAAGCCTTCCACCTGGCCTGACAGCACTGCCTCGCAAACCAGCAGTCACTGTGCTGGTGTCAGGCCAGCCAGAGGGTGGCCTCACCTACATCAGCTAGAGATGATGAGCACAGAGGCTTACACCTGTGTGCTTGGCCCACTGGCTGTGATACTGGAGATAAGCACCACAGATGGGAATCAGGAAACAGATCTTTCCTCCCCCAGGCACCAGCTCCACTCCCCAATGACATCCAACCACACTGGAGGGCTGAGCAGCTCCAGAGACTGGAGTTTCTGGGCAGTAGAGGGTACCACACAGAAATATGAAATGTCAAAAGAACATGGTTTAGACAAACCCCACAAAAAGGGCCAAATGAAACTGAACTCACCAATCTTCCCGAAAGAGAGTTCAAAATAAAAATCATAAACCTGCTTATGGAGGTACAGAAAAATATGCAAGAACTCAGGAACCAATTTAAGATGGAGACTCAATCATTAAGAAATTCCATATCTGAAATGAAACATACAATGGAGGTATTTAAAAGCAGATTAAATGTAGTAGAAGAGACAGTAAATGGCATAGAAATTAGAGAAGAGGAATACAAAGAAGCTGAGGCACAGAAAGAAAAAAGAATCTCTAAGAATGAAAGAATATTGAGAGAAATGTGTGACCAATCCAAGCGGAACAATATTCGCATTATAGGGGTACCAGAAGAAGAAGAGAGAGAAAAAGGGATAGAAAGTGTCATTGAGAAGGTAACTGCTGAAAACTTCCCCAATCTGGGGAAGGAGATAGTCTCTCAGGCCATGGAGGTGCACAGATCTCCCAACACAAGGGACCCAAGGAAGACAACATCAAGACATATAATAATTAAAATGGCAAACATCAAGGATAAAGACAGACTTTTAAAAGCAGCTAGCAAGAGAAAAAAGATCACATACAAAGGAAAACCCATCAGGCTATCATCAGATTTCTCAACAGAAACCTTACAGGCCAGAAGGGAGTGGTATAATATATTTAATGTAGTGAAGCAGAAGGGCCTGGAACCAAGAATACTCTACCCAGCAAGGTTATCATTTAAATTTGAAGGAAAGATTAAACAATTTTCAGATAAGCAAAAGCTGAGAGAATTTATCTCCCACAAACCACTTCTATAGTGCATTTTAGAGGGACTTCTATAGATGGAAGTACTCCTAAGGCTAAATATATGTCACCGAAGGGATGGACAAAGAGCATGGAATATGATTCATAACATACAAAAAATGGAGGAGGAAGAAAAAGAAAAAGGAGGAAAAAAAAAGAACTTTTAGGTTGTGTTTGTAATAGCATAGGAAGTGAGTTAAATTAGACTGTTAGATA
The DNA here is from genome assembly GCA_029783875.1 of Phataginus tricuspis. Taxonomy (NCBI): domain Eukaryota; kingdom Metazoa; phylum Chordata; class Mammalia; order Pholidota; family Manidae; genus Phataginus; species Phataginus tricuspis. The sequence continues at coordinate 16,683,213 of JAQQAC010015287.1, forward strand.
GTAAGGAAATTACCCTTGAACCTTTGGTAACCAAGAATCTAAAGCCTGCAATGGCAATAAGTAGATACCTATTGATAATCACCCTAAATGTAAATGGTCTGAATGCACCAATCAAAAGACATAGAGTCACTGAATGGATAAAAAAACAAGACCCATCTATATGCTGCCTACAAGAGACTCACTTCAAACCCAAAGACATACACAGACTGAAAGTAAAGGGAAGGAAAAATATATTTCATGCAACTAATAGTGAGAAAAAAGCAGGAGTTGCAGTACTTGTATCAGACAAAATAGACTTCAAAACAAAGAAAGTCACAAGAGACAAAGGAGGACATTATATAATGATAAAGGGGTCAGTCCAACAAGAGGATATAACTATTATAAACATCTATATATCCAACACATGATTACCTGCATATGTGAAACAAATACTAACAGAATTAAAGGGGGAAATAGAATGCAATACATTCATTTTAGGAGACTTCAACACATGACTCACTTCAAAGGACAGATCAACCAGACAGAAAATAAATAAAGAGACAGAGGCACTGAACAACATATTAGAACAGATGGACCTAACGGACATCTACAGAACACTCCATCCAAAACAACAGGATACACATCCTTCTCAAGTGCACATGGAACATTTTCAAGAACAGATCATATACTAGACCACAAAAAGAACCTCAGTAAATTCAAAATGACTGAAATTGTACCAACCAGTTTCTCAGACCACAAAGCTATGAAACTAGAAATAAATAACCCAAAGAAAATGAAAAAGCCCACAAACACATGGAGGCTTAAGAATAATGCTCCTAAATAATCAATGGATCAATGACCAAATAAAAACAGATATCAAGCAATATATGGAGACAAATGACAACAATAATTCAACACCACAAAGTCTGTGGGACACAGCGAAAGCTGTGCTAAGAGGGAAATATATTGCAATGCAGGCCTACCTCAAGAAAGAACAACCCCAAATGAACAATCTAAACTCACAATTAATGAAACTAGAAAAGGAAGAACAAATGAGGCCCAAAGATGGTAGAAGGAGGGACATAATAAAGATTAAAGCAGAAATAAATAAAATTGAGAAGAATAAAACAATAGAAAGAATCAATGAAAGCAGGATCTGGTTCTTTGAGAAAATAAACAAAACAGATAAACCCTTAGCCAGACTTATCAAGAAAAAAAGAGAGTCTACACACATAAACAGAATCAGAAATGAGAAAGGAAAAATCACTATGGACACCACAGAAATACAAAGAATTATGAGAGAATACTATGAAAAATTATATGGTAACAAACTGGATAACCTAGAAAAAAATGGACAACTTTCTAGGAAAATACAACCTTCCAAGGCTGACCCAGGAAGAAAAAGAAAATCTGGATAGACCAATTAACAGCAAAGAAATTGAATTGGTAATCAAAAAACTACCTAAGAACAAAACGCCTCTACCAGATGGTTTCACTGCTGAATTTTATCAAACATTTAGTGAAGACCTAATATCCATCCTCCTTAAAGTTTTTCAAAAAGTAGAAGAGGAGGGAATACTCCCAAACTCATTCTGTGAAGCCAACATCACTCTAATACCAAAACCAGGCAAATACACCACAAAAAAGAAAATTACAGACAACATCCCTGATGAACATGGATGTAAAAATACTCAACAAAATATTAGCAAACCAAATTCAAAAATACATCAAAAAGATCATCCATCATGATCAAGTGGGATTCATCCCAGGGATGCAAGGATGGTACAACATTCGAAAATCCATCAACATCATCCACTACATCAACAAAAAGAAGGACAAAAACCACATGATCATCTCCATAGATGCTGAAAAAGTTTTCGACAAAATTCAACATCAATTCATAATAAAAACTCTCAACAAAATGGGTATATAGGGCAAGTACCTCAACATAATAAAGGCCAGATATGACAAACCCACAGCCAACATTATACTTAACAGTGAAAAGCTGAAAGCTTTTCCTTTAAGATAGGGAACAAGACAATGATGCCAACTCTCCCTACTTTTGTTCAACATATTACTGGAGGTCCTAGCCACGGCAATCAGACAACACAAAGAAATAAAAGGCATTCAGATTGGCAAGGAAGAACTCAAACTGTCCCTGTTTGCAGATGACATGATATTGTACATAAAAAACCCTAAAGAATCCACTCCAAAACTACTAGAACTAGTATCTGAATTCAACAAAGTTGTGGGATACAAAATTAATACACAGAAATCTGTTGCATTCCTATACACTAACAATGAACTAGCAGCAAGAGAAATCAAGAAAACAATTCCATTCACAATTGCATCCAAACATATAAAATACCTAGGAATAAACCTAACCAAGGAAGTGAAAGGCCTGTACCCTGAAAACTACAAGACACTCTTAAGAGAAATTAAACAGGACACTAATAAATGGAAATTCACCCCATGCTCTTGGCTAGGAAGAATTAATAATGTCAAAATGGCCATCCTGCCTAAAGCAATCTACAGATTCAATGCAACCCCTATCAAAATACCAACAGCATTCTTCAATGAACTAGGGAAAATAGTTCAAAAATTCATATGGAACCACAAAAGACCCCAAATAGCCAAAGCAATCCTGAGAAGGAAGAATAAAGTGGGGGGAATCAAGCCACAGTAATCAAGACAATTTGGTACTGGCATAAGAACAGACCCAAAGACCAATGGAACAGACTAGAGAGCCCAGATATAAACTCAAGCATATATGGTCAATTAATATACAATAAAGGAGCCATGGATATACAATGGGGAAAGGACAGCCTCTTTAACAGCTGGTGTTAGCAAAACTGGACAGCTACATGTAAGAGAATGAAACTGGATTATTGTCTAACCCCATACACAAAAGTAAACCCAAATGGATCAAAGACCTGAATGTAAGTCATGAAACCATAAAACTCATAGAAAATAACATAGGAAAAATCTCTTGGACATAAACATGAGCAACTTCTTCATGAACATATCTCCCCAGGCAACTGAAACAAAAGCAAAAATGAACAAGTGGGACTATATCAAACTAAAAAGCTTCTGTACAACAAAGGACACCATCAGTAGAACAAAAAGACCTACAGTATGGGAGAAAATATACATAAATGACATATCTGGTAAGGTATTGACATCCAAATTATACAAAGAGCTCATGCACCTCAACAAACAAAAAGCAAATAAGCCAATTAAAAAATGGGCAACGGAGCTGAACAGACACTTCTCCAAAGAAGAAATTCAGATGGCCAACAGGTACATGAAAAGATGCTCCACATTGCTAATCATCAGAGAAATGCAAATTAAAATCACAATGAGATATCACCTCACACCAGTTAGGTTGGCTAACATTCAAAAGACAAACAACAAATTTTGGCGAGGATGTGGAGAAAGGGGAACCCTCCTACACTGCTGGTGGGAATGTAAACTAGTTCAACCACTGTGGAAAGCAGTATGGAGGTTCCTCAACAAGCTAAAAATAGAAATACCACTTGACCCAGTTATTCCTCTTATAGGAATTTTCCCTAAGAATTCAGGATTCCAGTTTGAAAAATACATATGCACCCCTATGTTTATCGCAGCACTATTTACAATAGCCAAGAAATGGAAGCAACCTACGTGTCCCTCAGTAGATGAATGGATAAAGCAGATGTGGTAAATATACACAGTGGAATATTATTCAGCCATAAGAAGAAAACAAATCCTACCATTTGCAACAACATGGATGGAACTACAGGGTATTATACTCAGTGAAATAAGCCAGGCGGAGAAAGACAAGTATCAAATGAATTCACTCATCTGTGGAGTATAAGAACAAAGGAAAAACTGAAGGAACAAAACAGCAACAGACTCACAGAACTGAAGAATGGACTAACAGTTACTAAAGGGAAACAGATTGGGGAGCATAGGTGGGAATGGAGGGATAATGGAGAAAAAGGGTCATTATGATTAGCATGTGGGGGGTGACATGGGGAAGGCAGTATAACACAGAGAAGACAAGTAGTGATTCTATAGCATCTTACTACGCTATGGATAGTGACTGTAAGGGTGTGTGTGTGGTGGGGACTTGATAATGGCGGGAGTCTAGTAACCATAATGTCGTTCATGTATTTGTAAAAAAAAAGAGCATTCCAGGCAGAGGAACCCAGCATGTGAAGGCCCTGTGATGGAGAAGTCACGGTGAGTCTGATATAAAAGAAGCCAATGGGAGTCCAGTGGAGAAAGCTAGAAAGAGCAAAGAGCTAAAACAAATAGGCTGGCTGTGCAGAGCTCTGCAGAGTTTTTTAAAGCATTTTGCCTTTACCCTAAGAGCGAGGGGAAGGCACTTAAGCAGAGGCAAATATGATCAGAATACGATTTCAAAAAGTTCACCCTAACTATAGCTGGCAGATATGAATAAGCTGAGGTATTTTTGTTTTCCACTTGGCTCTTCTGTTAGTCATAACCTTACTTTTAAGTTACCAAGATTTTTGTTATTTTCATTTACTCTATTACTATACATGAATGTTCAATGTTTTCCCTTAGTTGATTACAAATGTTAAAAAGCAATAGTACAATAAAAATACCTATAACCCTATGACCCAGCAATCCCACCCCTGCATACTTACCCACAAATGAGTGCACACAAGCGTTGGAATACCCAGGAAGGATGTTCACAGCATGACAGCCAAAACCCACGGATAACTCCAATGTCCAAGAGGAGAATGGCTGACTTGTGGTATATGAAGTGACATATTAAATACTACGCAGCGATGAGAAAAGGACGAACTACGGGCAAACACAGTGATAAGAATGACTCACAGCAGAAGCCAGACACAAAGTAGTACACACTGTAGGACTGCATTTAGATGAAGTTCAAGAACAGACCAAACTCATGAATGGCGAAGGTGGGAATGGTGGTCACCCCGTGACTGGGAAGGGCCATCAAGGCACCTTCTGGGGGGCTGGACATGTTTGATATTTTGATCTTGGTGGTCATTACTGAGGTTTATACATCCTTAAAATTCCTCAAACCTTATCAAGATTAGTGAATCTAACACTCATTAGCCTCTATATAGTCTACCTGAAAAAAAAAGTAAAAAAAAACAAAAGCAGCATTTATCATAAATACTATGATATTATAATACTTTGGTACTACATATATAAAAATAGTACAGATCCAGTTACACATTTGGCATATATTCATGTGTATTCCTCTAAGGAGACTATTCTAAGAGGAAAGGGAAATTGATTTTTTAATCGTTGTATTCTATAATTTTCTCAAAGTCATGCCATATGGATAGTGTATTTTCAAAGTCCTGCATGATAGAAAATGTCTTTATTTCATTCTCTCATTTTATTAATCGTTTGGGTCCAGATCATTTTCCCTCAGAGCACTGAAGGGATGGTTCCATTATTTGCTAGAATATCATGTTGTGCCTGACAAGGCTAAAAGTTATTCTAATTTTTATAACTTTAAAAATTTTCTTTGAAAGCCTTAAGGAGCTTTCCTTTACACTTGGAGTTATGAAAGTTCACTGTAATACATGTAGATTTTGTATTAGATTTCTATTTCTGCTTAACAAATAACCACAGATTTAGCAGTTTAAAAAACACACCTCTTGTAATTTCTACAAGTCAGAAGTCCAGGAAAGGCTTAGGTAAATCCTCTGCTCGGGTCTTACATGGCTAAAATTAAGGTGTTTGTTGGGCTGCATTCTCATCCAGATGCTTAACCATGGAAGGATTTACTTCCGTGGTCCTTCAGGTTGTTGGCAGAATTTACTCCCTTGAGGCTGTGGAATTTGTGGCGGCTTTTGCTTTTCCGAAGGCAGCAAAAAAAAAAAATCTAGTCTTTAAGTTCAGAGGAATCCTAAACCCACCGTAAAAGAGCTCATTTGATTAGGTCATGCACACCCAGGAGATTATCCTAGGTATGGATGATTCAACTCAAAGTCAAATTGATTAGGCACCTTAATTGTATCTGTAAAATCCTTTCACATTGAATGTGATGTAGTGTGGAAGGAACCCCCACCGTGGCCATTAGCCCCACCCCATACTCGAGGGGGGATTTCCCAGGGCATGTGTGTGAAGGGGTGGGGATCTTGGAGGCCATCTTAAAATACTACCTACCATAGATTATTTAAATTACTTTTTATTCTTTTTGGTACTCATTTCCATATCCACAAAATTCTGAATAAATTGAGCTCAATAAATATGTTTTAAAATGAATACAGTTACTTTGTAGCCCCTTTCAAATCTGATGATGTCAGTTTTTGCTCAGAGAAACTTTCCTCTGTTACATCTTCAACAATTTGTCTTTGTTTCTGAACACTTTATTTAAGATATGGTAATAAACATAACTCTCATCTCAATTTTTTCTCTCATGTTTTTCATGTCTGTCATTTTGCTGTATGTTCTCAGATGTAAGCGCATGGAGGGGTAAACATCTTTGAGTCTTGTGGATCATGCACTTTAATAACTTGTATCCAAGTTATTATTCAGTTACCCTTTCCAATGTTTTATTCTGACAACCATACTTATCATTTCCAAGAACCGTTTTTTAGTTCTTTGATCCCATTTAACTCTGGATAAGACAGTGTCTCAACTCTCTCTGAGAATACTCAAATCATAATTGTTAAGTTCTCTTTCTCCTTGAATTACCTTAAGCCCTCTTTCATTAATGTTACAGGCCCTCTTGTAGGTTTTACTCAAACATCTGGTGACTCCTGGTTATCCATTCGTATTTGTTAGGGAACCACTAAGTTGTTTTGATGGAGTGGACGGCCCATAACCTTGGTTCTGTCTGTAACGTGCCATGCTGTTTTCCATCTTCCTGCCACTCATACTGTTGCTCCACCTGCATTTGTAAGGCCTTCTTGGTCCCAACATTCAAAAACAGCTGCCATCTCTTAAGCCAAAGGCATACAGTTTAGAACTTAATGACAGGTATGGCTTTCCTCTGTCCCTGTATGGCCTGTTACCCCACTAGTTTCTCCTGAGAAGGTGGGCCGACTATGGCCTTCGAGGGCGTAGGTGAGGCACACCTTGTGCCATGATTGACTTTAGTTGTGTATCAACTGAGTAAAGGAAGCTAGTTGGGAAAACAGCCAATACAAGATACTCTGGGGACACATTATCATTTTCCTTCTTGGTGAGACCTTTCTTTAAAAATATCTGGTCCATTGCTCTCCGTCGTTTTCATGTACCAGCATGTCCCTGACAGACTGTTCCATTTCCTTAAATGGGAGCTCTCTGGATGTATCATCAGATGGACATGATTCTGAGTCATGCTGTGTAAGTGGAAGTAGAGCTGTGCTATATTGATTGTTAATTTAATTATGCTCTATTAATTAATGCTGGTTAATTCATGGATAACCACCCTGCAGCTCACTTCTGCTATTACTCTTTGACGACTCTGCAAATAGAACTTTTCCTTTCCCAGCCAGAAAGAAGGGCTCCCACTTCCACTGCAGCCTTCTGTGCACCAGCGAGCTCTGTCCTGGCAGTTTATCCATCAGTATGATTCCTTCTCCTTTCCATCTCCCAGGTGGATCCTAGATCAGAAAATGACATATTGATTGGTTTATGACTTGAAGCATAAGCATGACTTGTCATGTTATTGTTCCTTTAATCAATATTTGAATTGGCAAAAACTGTTAGGTACTGAAGAAGAGCAAAAGAAGCAAATGGAGTGTCTTCATTCCCAGGACCTTAGAAGGATAAGTAGGATATGATAATAACAATGGAGAAGTAAGGACATTCAAAGGCAGGAAGAAATAAATGAGCACATCATGAATGGTAGAGAATCAACGTTAAACCGACTATTTCAGGGAAGCCTGGCGTTTTAAGGCATGAATTAGAAGCCATACCAAAGAGGGACTGACTCCCAGTATCTCATTCCCAAGCTCTGGGTGGGGGTGAAGGTGCTAAACCTGCGGGGATGGTGGCTCAAGGGGACAGTGTCTCACAGTGACAGCTCTAATGCTGAGATAGCTGGGCTGGAACTTCTGGCTTCTCCCCAGGTGCTTCCTTGCGCATCTCTGTGAGCTCTTACGTACCACCCAGGGTGTGTTAGTTCTCTATTGCTGCGCAACAAATCACTGCAGACCCAGCATCTTAATACAACACACATTTATTACATTAGAGGTTCCTTCCGTAAGTCAGAAGTCTAGGCATAGAATGGCTGGTTTCTCTGCTTAGAGTCTTGTAAGTCGGAAATGAAGATGTCAGCCAGTCTCAGGTCTCAATCAGAGGCTCTGGGGGAATATTCACTTCCAAGCTTGTTCTTAGTGTTGGGAGAATTGAGTTTCTTGCAGTTCTGGGGTGAAGGCCCCTTTTATCTCACTGGCTCTCAGCCAGGGGCTCTCGGCTCCCACAGGCACCCACATTCCTTGCCGTGTGGCCCCTTCCATATCCCAGGATCAGTGGCAAGTCAAATTCCTCTCGGGCTTCAAATCTTAGGCTTCGTTTGTCTTCCTCCTCAGGACCCAGATTTAAAGAGCTCATGTGAGTAGGTCAGGACCTCCAAGTAATCTCACTTTTGGTTAACACAAGGTCAGCTCCTTAGTAACGAAAATTACATTTGTGATTCGCCAATCACGTCTGCCATGTAACCTATCAAGAGCGATGTCTTGTCTTGTTTCACGGCTCCTCCCACAGTAAAGGGGTGGGAACTGCACATGGATGTAAATCCCTGGGGGTCATCTTGGAATTCTGCCTACTGCCCGGGGTCCCTGAGACTTCATTTCCCACGGCACCACTACTAACAAGGAGGAAAAGTACCAAACGCCTACTCTCCCTTCCTCGCCCTTTCTGCATGCACACCTGTCTTCATTCATTCACTCACACGTAGCCGAGTACCTCTGACAAGAGAGAAGCAAGAAATGACTGTGAGTAGAAGACTGTGCCTTAGGTTTTGTCCTGAGGTCTGATTTTACTAGGCTACATGAATGGAATAGAGCCGCTTAGGGAAATAAATCCTTTGTTTTTTCTATTACTCACTTTAGGGTCAATCTGAAACCCCTTTCTCTCCCACTAAGAAAAGGGCAATAGAACCAAATTTACAATTGTAAAGCATCTCCTCTGGGCTAGGCACCGTATTTTACATACTTACATATAAGTTCACTTCCATCATTCTTACAGCATCTCTGAATATCATGGGTGAGAAACCAACAAGGTGACATGACTTGCGCCAGGGCACACAGCGAGGTGAGGAAGCAAGGCTTTACTGCAGGCTGAGGATCTGACAGGTGTTAGTACAGGCCCTGGATGGAGCAAATGAAGAAACCCAGCTGTGTCTCTTAGCTGATGGGGGGGACAGGCTCAGGCGCTCCAGTTGCTTTGCTAGCAGCACAGAGCTGTGTTGACCAGCAGAGCAAATGTCTAGATAACGGGAATTTGGTTCAGGCCTTGGTTTAGTCAACCATCCATCATACTGGGCAAAGTCTCATTCTCGCCCATCCCCCACCATCGGTCAGGGTCCTAGTTGGGGACGTGGACATCAGGGTCTTTAGTAATGACCGGAGTGGTGCTGGCCAGCTCCCCGCTCCTCTCTAGCCGAGGAGGCGAGAGCAGCAGTGCGAGAAACGCCCGAAACCTTAAACCCTGCAGGCGGAGTTGCTGTTACTGCAGGGCTCTTAGTCTGTTGAGGCCTCTATCATAAAATATCTCAGACTGGGTGGCTTTTAAACAACAGAACTTCATTGCTCACCGTTCTGGCGGCCGGAAGTCTGTGATCAAATGCCAGCAAGGCTGGGTGAGGGCCCTCTCCCAGGTCACAGGCTTCTTGTACTTTTCCACAGTGGAAGGGCTCAGGGACCTCTGTGGAGTCTCTTTATAAGAACACTAATTCCACTCCTGAGGACTCCACCTCCTGATGTAAGCACTTTCCAAAGGCCCTTCCTCCTAAAGCCATCACACTGCATTAGGATTTCACCTGCAAAGGCTTTGCCGTAGAGCCAGGGACCAAATATCCAGAGGATAGTAGCCACCTACCAGGTATATTTATATTTATTCATCTTCTTACGTGAACAAAAGAAGATTTAAAGTGGTTTACACAGGTACAAAAATATGGCAAGGTAACAAATAATTAAAGTAATGAGCACTTAGCTGAATTTTCATTACGCATTAGGCACCATGGACTTTCCTTGAAATAATCCTATTAGTTAGGTACCAATATTGATCTCATTTCATAAATGAGAGCAAGGAATGTTAAGGAGGTGAAAGAACTCACCTGAAGTTAACCGGTTAATGATTGATGGAAGCAGGACTCAAAACCAGGTCTGTATGACTCCAGTATCTATGCTAATAAGAAAGGAAAACAAGAGGATGGGTGTAATTTCACAGGAGTAACATATATACTATGAATTATATGCACTTGGCATGAGCGGAACTCACACTTGACTTTCAACTTTTTGTCAGATGGCAAATAGAAGGAAATGTGATCAATCACTTTTCTCCATATCTATTCATAGGACATAATCAATTGCTCCACTCTTCTTGATAGTAAGACCGGTAAGAATATTCTACGTAGAGTGCACGTGGAGAAAAGTTTTACTCATTTCTGGAACATTTAACAAGGGAATGGCTTCAGCTATAGAATAATTAAGTTATAATCCTCTTTTTCTGGCAAAAATCAGGTTACAGCTTTGGTGGTCTATCTATTAATGCCACCCCCAAAAGGATGCAGGAGTGAATTAATGTGACTTCCTCCTACCTGGTCTGGGATTTTACCCCACTTAGAAGCTGATAAATAAGCTTACTACTGCTGCATGGATGCTGCTAAAAGACACAAGACTCCTGAGTCAGAGATAGGGACTTTATTACCTACAGTACCAGCATGTTTACATCCTTTCGTCCTTGACCCCCATGTCCCACAGTGGTGATGTAAGAGCCTCAATTAATGCTGCACCTGCAGTGGCTTTGCCCAATAGCCAGGGAACACTGAGACTGGGCCCCTGCTGCTTTATGGCAAGCAGTAAGCAAGCATGCTCTTTGTCCCAGAAGGAGACATTATCTCATTCCTCAAGGTTGTTCACTGCAAGCACAATACTGAAAAATGACCAGGTAAGGAGTGATTAGGGCCTTGCATGCTCGGCAAGGCAGTAGAAGCAAGCAACCAATGGAAGAATGTCCCCAATGTTTCTCCCCTGAAGCTCTCCATCCCCTCAGCTCAATGGAATGTGTTTCTTGCAAAGATAGTGTAGGTACAGTTCATTCTTATACTTAACTTCTTGTTCCAGTTTCTTTATTTCTGCCAGCCTTTCTCTGAGGTAGGCAGAGTAACACCATGCAGAGTAAGCTGCCATAATTATCCCCTTCGCAATGGTATTTATTCATTTCCCAAATATAAACTAAACTATTCACCTTGTAAAAGATGCTAATGAATTTGAGAAAGAAATAATCAACTATATGTAGTTGCATCAAAATTTAAGAGCACTAAGAGATTAGATAGGAACATGTTTTCAGATTAACTTTAGGTAATATTGTAAAGAAAACCTCAAATTGCATGGGAAGTTGGACATGGTAAATTCTGATCTCTCTGTTTGTGAAGGGTCAATACCCAATATAAATGTACAGCTATCTCCACTTGTCACTACCCTCTCAGTCTTTTAAAAAATCACAATGTTCTCAGTAGGAAGAGAGGGTTTGTTGACACTAGATTAATATTATTGGAATGACATTTTTATCATATCATAATACCCTCTCTTCCACAAATAGAACAAGTTATAACAGCCTTAATTTCCTACAGAGCAATAGCAATTATTATAGTCAATTTTATTTTTTAAAGATATTTACTAATAGCTTAAGCATAGCTAAGTAAAAAAATAGCCAGAAAGAATTATTGTCTCTAGGAAGCAAAGGGTGTGGGGAGGAAGTTACATTAGATTTTACTCGACCCCAAGTAACATCTCTGCTCTAAGGTGTAGCTACTTTATGAGTTGTGTGTTTAAGTCAGAAAGGAAAATAGGACTCTTGGATCCTAGGAAAATTTCTGTTTAATCTAAAATATGTGAGTCTGTTTCCCAAGACTTAATTTAACACAACACTCTTTGTGGTTCTCACATTTCTAGAATGACTTGTTTGTACTGTGCCAGATGTAGGTAAGTTTTGGTGCAATGACATGGTCAGACACTGGGAGGAGCCTTCTTCAGTTGGAGTCTTAGAGGCATGGCCTTAGGTAGAAGTTTGCTTTTGTTCTTGCAACGGAAATTTTGTTTTTGATTTTATAACTACATTGAGCTCTTGTTTAGAAATCATCTGTGGTCAACAACCCAAGGATTTAAGTTCCAAGACACATCAGACTCATAAGACAGGTATGGCCAAATAATTGAATCCCTTAGCTTGAAAAAAATAAAGACAAAGAGAAGGTAGTGAAGTTAAGGCTACCTTGAGGCACCAGGAAGTTATGGGTTGGTGGGTTTTATAAGACTGCTTACTATGCTATTCAATTAAAAAGGAGAGAGCAGTTACCATAGCAACACCACATCTAATGGGGCTTATGCTACCTCTGAGATACAAACACCTTCTTCCAGGGACACACTGACCAATGCAGCCTGTATGGGGAGTTGTATGTCTAACATCAGGCTTGCAGGGAGAGAAATGTATTTCCATAATGTGAATAACATCCACACACACAAC
>JAQQAC010015287.1:16695867-16816438 GCA_029783875.1 Phataginus tricuspis
AAAAGAACATACAAAGATAGGATAAAATAATACATATTTAATAAAACAACTGTTGGAAGACAGTAGAGATCACCTAGGCGAAGAGCTATCATGGGCTAAGATCTCAGAAAAAATTTAAAAATCACTGAATTAAGTCCCCTACTCAAAAAAAAAATTTCCACTTGGTTCATTTGTGTAGAAAGCCTAAATAGAAAGCCTAGTGCTGATGGCAGGCTCACTAGCTTAGAGAGACAATAAAAGGCATTCTATATTCGAGAAATCAAAGATCCCAGAGAAACAAAAACCACAGAGGGGCTGTGTTCTGTGTTCTGTTCCCTCTCAAGAAGTCTGTCAGTTCCTGAGCTCCCTGGGCCTAAGGCAAGGGGTTAACAAGAGCAGCTGGTAAGGGGCTAAAAACAGATTGAAAATTTATCTGACTCATAGTTCTGGAATTGAAGTCTCTTCTTGGATAAGAGGCCACAGTAAAACCTCTGGCTTGCTGTTGAGACCTCTGGAGGGCTACATCACAGGAGTAAGGGCAAATTAGAACTAGCAGAATATCACAAAGCTGAAACATGGCCTTGAATAATCTCAATGCCTGATTGTATTAACATGGTTTTCTAAAATCTATTTGCTTCCAGAAGGTGATTAACTTCTCTCTGGAGGAAAATAACTTCAACCAGACCACCTATAATTTTTCATATACAATGTCGGGCAGACAATCTGAAATTACTAGGCTTGCCAGTCAGTGAGACCAAATAACAGAAAGCCAAAAGAATATTTACACAATAAAGCAGATATATGATGAATACAGATATTGCAGTTATCTAAACTAGGCTTCTAAATAACTATGATTAATATATTCTATAAGAGCTTTTTAAAATATGGCAAATATCACAAGAGAATTGGAATATATAATAAAGAATCAGGTGGAAAGTCCAGAACAAAAAAAAAAAAAACATAATAACCTAACACTTATAATTCAAAATATGGATTTAATAGAAGGGGGGCATTAGTGAATTGGAAGAGAGAACAGTAGGAAATATCCAGATCAAAGTACTGAGAGAAAAGAATTAAAACACAGAAAATAACATGAGACATATGGAAGTTGGTAAATAGACTAACATAATGTGTATTTGGAATCCTATATACAGATGAGAGAAAGGGAAATGTGGAAAAACATTATTAGAAAAGATATTTCAAGGAATATTTCTAAACCTATGAAATACATCAAGTCACAGGTCAAAGAAACATGGGACCCCTAGGAATTTACCCCAAGAATTCAGCAGCCCAGTTTGAAAAAGACATATGCACCCCTATGTTTATCGCAGCACTATTTACAATAGCCAAGAAATGGAAGCAACCTAAGTGGCCCTCAGTAGATGAATGGATAAAGAAGATGTGGTACATATACACAATGGAATATTATTCAGCCATAAGAAGAAAACAAATCCTACCATTTGCAACAACATGTATGGAGCTAGAGGGTATTATGCTCAGTGAAATAAGCCAGGTGGAGAAAGACAAGCATCAAATGATTTCACTCATCTGTGGAGTGTAAGAAAAAAGAAAAACCGGAAGGAACAAAACAGCAGCAGACTCACAGAACTGAAGAATTGACTAACAGTTACCAAAGGGAAAGGGACTGGGGAGGATGGGTGGGAAGGGAGGGATAAGGGGAAAAAGGGACATTTCGATTAGCACACATAATGTAGTGGGGTGGGGCACCGGGAAGGCTGTATAGCACAGAGAAGACAAGTAGTGACTCTATAGCATCTTACTACACTGATGGACAGTGACTGTAATGGGGTATGTGGTGGGGACTTGATAATAGGGGGGAATCTAGTAACCACAGTGTTGCTCATGTAATTGTATATTAATGATACCAAAATTAAAAAAAAGAAAAAACAAAGAAACATGGGACCCAAAGAGGATATATACAAAGAAAACCATGTGACCACATTACAGTCAAACTGCTGAAAACCAAAGGCTAAAAGAAAATCTTGAAAGAAAAATGATACCACACTTTCAAAGTACTAACAGATTCTTCCACAGAAATGAGACAAGTCAGAAGACAACTGTATTCATTTGCTGGGGTTACTGTAACAAAGTACTATGAACTGGCTTACTTAACAAAACAGAATTATTGTCTCACAGTTACGGAAGCTAGAAATCTGAAGTCCAGGTGTCTACAGGGCCATGTTCCCTCTGAAACTCACAGATGTGTCCTTATTTGACTCCTCCTCGTTTCTGGTGGCTTCCTGGAATCTCCAGCATTTCAGGGACTAAAGATGAACCATTAAAATCTTCCATTTTCATATAGCATTCTGTGTTTCTTCTCATCATTCTCCCTCTGTGTGTCCATCTCTTTGTCTAAATTTCCCCTTTTTATAAGATCACCAGTCATATTGCATTAGAGCTCGCAATAATTATCTCATTTTAATTTGATTATCTCTACAAAGACAGTATTTCCAAAATAATGCCACATTCTGAGGTACAGGCAGGTCTTCAACATATGTTTTTGGGGGACACAAATAACTCATAACAACAGTAAAATGCTATTTTCAGACAGCTCAGACAAAAGACCCAACTGAAATGTATGCCCAGTAAAAAATACACAGAAAAATGAAGCCAAAGTAAAAACATTCAAATAAATAAATAAAAGCTAAGAGAATTCATGGACAGAATATGTGAAGTAAAAGGAATTCTTTAGGCAGTGGGAAATAACCCCAGATGGAAAACATATCATATGTAAAGAAAGAAGAACAACTAAAGGGATATCATGCAGCCACATAAGAAGTAATATTGACAAAACAATAGTACAAATAGTATCTCCTGGGATTTACAGTACAGATACATGGAATTAAAAGACTGAAAAGCAGTAGCAGAGAAGTTTAAAGAACTGTAAATGAAAATAAACTGCCTTACATGTCTTGTGTAGAATAAGGAAAAATAAATGAATCTTCAATTCATGGATAAGCCTTATAATTTATGGGATAATCACTAAGAAAAACCCCAACAAGTAAATACAGGAGAAAAATGGAAATAAAAGTACATAATGTAAAAGAAGCAAAAAAGGAAAGAAATTGAAGTAAGAAAGTGTGAAGCTAAAAGAAAAAAACAGTAAAGTATAAAGTCAAGTACATATCAGTAATTAAGCTAAAAGTCACTATAAAACATTCAAATTACAGATAGAATGGTCACACAAAAGTAGCAAGTATATGTTGATTATAAGATACACACTTTAAGCATAGTGACACATAGATTGAAAATAAAAGGATGGAAAGACCATAAAAACACTAAACTCTATATATGCTAACATCAGACAAAGTAGACTTTATAGGAGGAAACTACTAGAGATAAAGAAAAATATTTAATTATTTGAGTCAATTCAAAATAAAGAAATAAGTTTCTAAACTCATATGCATGTAATAATATAGACTCCATAACATGTGAAGAAAAACACTTAGAGAAATGAAAGGAGATAGAGACAGAGGAAAAACTTAATGAACAGTTTTCAATAACTGATAAAATAAGCAGCAAGCACAAATCAGTAGAGGTATTGATAACTAGGCAACATAATTAATATACTTGACCTCATGGAAACATAGAACACTGCAGAGTATAATTATAGAATACACAGTCTTTTCAAGTGTATATAGAATTCAACAATAGACCATATGATGGGCCATAAAATAAGGCTCAATAATTTTATAGTATTGGAGCCATACAGAGCATATTCTCTATACCAAGTGAAATCAAAATAGAAATAAGTATTAAGAAGGAAGAATAATGTCTTAATGTATTTAGAAACTAAGCAACATACTTATAAATATCCCCTGATTCACAATGATAATTAGAAAATATTTTGAAAATCAAAGATAGCAAGAGAAAAACCTTGTCACATACAAGAAATATTTAATGAAATTGGCAGAAGATTTCTCACCAGAAACCATGGAGGCCAGAAGACAGTGAGATGATACATTCAAAGATCTGAAAGGAAAAAAAACCTGTCAACCAAGAATACTACAGCTGGCAAAACAATTCTTTTTTTTTTTAATATTATTTATTTATTTTTATTTTTCTATTATTAATATAATTACATGAGCAACTTTATGGTTACTAGACTCCCCCTATTATCAAGTCCCCACCACATACCCCATTGCAGTCACTGTCCATCAGTGTAGAAGGATATTATAGAATCACTACTTGTCTTCTCTGTGTTATTCTGCTTTCCCCATATCCCCCCACCCCACTCCCACCCCTGCTACATTAGGTGTGCTAATTGTAATAGCCCTTTTTCCCCCTTATCCCTTCCTTCCCACCCATACTCCCCAGTCCCTTTCCCTTTGGTAACTGTTAGTCCTTTCTTGGGTTCTGTGAGTCTGCTGCCAAAACAATTCTTTTTAAATGAAGGAGAAATGACATTCCCAGATAAATAAAAACAGTTTGTTGCTAGCAGACTTGCCTTCTAGGAAATACTAAAAGAAGTCCTTCAAGCTGAAATGAAAGGTAATCTGACATCAACTGGACAGTACCTGAAAAAATAAAGAGCAATAACAGAGGTAAATGTAAAGGAAAATAGAATGTATTTTCTGTTTGTAACCCCCTTTTCCCTGAATCTTATTTAAAATACAACTGCATAATCAATAATTATAAATCTAAGTTAATGGACACACAATGTATAAAGAGATGTTTTTGTGACAATAACAACATAGAAGAGGGCAGGAAATGGAGTTTTATAAAAACAAAGTTTTTGTGTACTATTGAAATTAACTTGGTATTAATCCAAACTACATTGTTATAAATTAAGATATTAATGGTAATCCCCAGGTACCACTAGGAAAATAACTTTAAAATGACATATTTTAAAAAATGATGGAATGAAAAAAAGTTAAAACTTTTGCACTTTAAAGGACACTATCAAAAAGTGAAAAGACAAAACTGGGAGAAAAAAATCGCAAATCATATATGTGATAAGAATCAAGTATCCAGATTATGTAAAGAATTCTATGACTCAAAAACCAAAAGACAAATAACTCAATTTTAAAAATGGACATAGGGTGTGAATAGACATTTCTACAAATAAGATATACAGATGGCCAATAAGCACATTAAAAAATGCTTCATATCATTAGTCATTAGAGAAATGCAAATCAAAACCAAAATGCAGCACCCCTTCCCAGGCCCTAAGCTGGTTATAATTAAAAGCAAAGAGAAGATAAAATAAATGTAGGTGAGGATGAAAAGATATTAGAGCCCTCATATGCTGCTGGTGGGAACGTAAATATGATGCAGCCTCTGTGGAAAGGCTTTGTCAGTTCCTAAAAAAAGTTAATCATAGAGTGACCATATGACACAGAAATTCCAATCCTAGGCATATACCTATGAGAATTGAAAACAGACGTTCCCAGGAAAACTTACACACGGTGTTCATAGCAGAATTACTCGTAGTAGCTAAAGTGAAAACAACCTAAATATGCATCAACTGATGAACAGAGAAAACACAGGTATAAAGCCATGTATTGGAATATTATTCACCCCAAAAGCAATGCAGTGCCGACACGTGCTGCAGTGCGGGTGGGCCCTGAAAACATGAGGCTAAGTGGGAGGACCCAGACCCACAACGCCACATGCTGTGTGACCCACTTATCCGAGATGCACGGTGTGTGCCTGTTGTCCCATAGTGATGACTCAGTGCACACCCCTTCATGCCCAAGCTGCCCCCAAGTGAATGACAGACCACGAGGCCATGTTATCCTTGTGCAAAATGTCGGGGAGAGTATAAAATATGTTTGATTCACCTGAGGGAGAACAGTAGAGCTATGGAGCAATTTGAGATCAGACCCTTTCCGGGATGCATTCCAGAGTAAGTTGTTTCGAGCAAACTTGATAGGACCAAAAACTGAGCCAAAACAACCAAAACGAACAATAACACTTCAACAATGACAAGCTATTGTGTGAGCTTTCTTCATGTATAAGGAAAAAATTATACAGGTGACGGTCATGACTCAGAAAGTATCAGGAGGTGAACTTTCCAAATAATACTAATCTCCTATTGAAAAACGAAATCTAATATTTTAAAATAGCCCCAAATGATTTTGTGTATGTTTGATTACTGCTCTTTAGGGATCTTTCTGTCTGGTTGTCTTTATTATTTGTAATTAGACACTTTAAAAAGTCTTTCTCTATATGAATATTTCATTTCTAAAACCAGGAAATACATTATTTACAAGATCATTTGTGGAGACCTTGTAAATATTCCTGTGCTTCTCCAGGTATTCTAGAAAATAAAGTACAACTTATCTTACTGTTCCTCTTTCAACAGCTTTTCATATCTAGCAATGCACTATTCATTTTAAATAAAATATGAAAAACTTTCTTAATTCTATGTTACTAAAACAAAACAATTTGGATGTTCTTTCATGAAATTATAATTTGCATTAATGTATTCCAAAATATGAATTATTAAATGATTCACACTGATATAACAAAAGGTAATCTGAAGTACCTATTTTAGCCTTAAGCATTCAGAATCTTTTTCCTTCAGCCTGTTTTGAGTACTACTTATTAAATATGTGAAGAAAATGTTCTAATTAGAATATATACATTATACTTACACTTTTTAAAAACAACATTGTTTCTCCTTCCTATAGGATCAACAATAGAAAAATATAATTCATAAAGTCCAGGATATTCAGTATGTGTGGAATCTTTTCTTTGCAGTATCTCTTTATTTTTCAACTCTATATTCAAAGAGCTGTTACACCACTCAGTGTTTAAAACTAATTGTCCCATTACTGGCGGTCACAGGAGAGGCTCTGGCCCATGAAAAAACTGAGTCACACTGTTCAGTGGTGGTTGTTGGCCAGGAATCTTCCAGAAAAAGAGCATGTAGAATTGTTCCAGAAGTATCCAGGGGTCCCTTCTCCCATCCCCAGTCAGCTAACAAGATAGAAAGACCCACTTTTTCTCTCAGGAGGCAGAGAATTAATAAGAAATGACTGTGATAAAAAAAAAAACTTCCTTGGGGTAAGAATCAAAAGAAAACAGTGCCATCTTGTCAACTAATCATCAGGTGAGCACCGTGAGACAAGTGGAAAGCTAGGAGAGAATAAGAAAATTAGATTGAATGGCTTTGCATTATATTCAGAAGGAATTAGTCTAACAACCAGCCTATATTGAAGGAGAAGAAAAAAGTTAGAGCACTGACACTACCCAACCTCAAGACTTACTATACAGTCTTGGTATTGGTGAAAGAAAAGAAGAAAAGACAAATTGGTCAACAGAACAGAACAGAGTCCAGAAACAGGTTCACAGAAATACAGACACATGATCTTTGGCAAAGGAGTCAAGCAAAACAATGGAGAAAAGATATTCTTTTCAATAAATGTGCTGGAACAACTGGACATCCACATACAAAATAAGGAATCTAGACACAGACCTTACAACCAATCACAAAAATTAACTCAAAAGGAATCAGAGACCTAAAAGTAAAATGCAAAATCATAAAACTCCTAGAAGGTAATGTAGGAGAAAACCTAGATAACCTTGAATTTGGTAATGACATTTTAGATACAATCCCAAAGGCATGATCTATTAAAGAAATAAATGATGCTTCTTTTCTGGCAAAGATATGCAAAGACAAGCTTCAGACTGGGAGAAAAATTTGCAAAGGACATATCTGATAAGGGACCATTATCCCAAATACATAAAGAACTCTTAAAACTCTACTACCAAAAAATAATAATAATAATAATTTAAAAATAGGCAAAAGAGCTGAACAAACCAAACAAAAATAACATATACGGCAAAAAAACAACAAAAAAAATGGTCCAGATCATATGTCATTAGTGAACTGCAGATTAAAACAAATAACTCTTACATACCCATTAAAACAGTGAAAATCCAAGACAGTGATAACACCAAATGTTGGCAAGGATGCAGAACAACAGAAATTCTCATTCATTGCTGGTGGGAATGCAAGATGGTACAGCCACTTTAAAAGGCAGTTTCTTACAAAACTAGACATACTCTTAACATACAATCCAGCAATTAATGCTCTTTGGTTTTTACACAAATGAGATGAAAAATTATGTCCACTCAAAAAGCTGCACATGTATGTTGATACCAGCTTTATTCATAATTGTCAAAACAGGGAAGCAACCAAGGGGTCCTTTAGCAGGTGAAAGGATAAATAAACTGTGGTGCATCCAGACAATGCGATATTATTTCAGCATTACAATAAGTGAGCTACCAAGCATAAAAAGACATGTGGGAAACTTAGCTGTATATTTCTAAGTGAAAGAAGTCAATCTGAAAAGGCTACACACATGACATGCTGGAAAAGGTTAAATATGGAGACAGTAAACAGTTGCCAGACACTAGTGAGGAGGAAGAGATGAACAGGCAGAACACAGAAGATTTTTAGGGCAGTGAAACTACTCTGTATGGCACTGCAGTGGTAGATATATGTCATTATGTAACCATGGAATGCACAGGATGGTGGGCACTAATGTAAACTGCAGACTCTGGGTGATAACAATGTGTTAGTGTGTTCCTCCATTTTAACAGATGTAGCACAGTTGATGGTTGGGGGAGTTGGGGAGTGGAGCATATGGGATCTCTCTGTATTCTGTACACATTGTGCTATGAGACTAAACCTGTTCAGAATAATGGTGTATGTGAAAAATAAATAATAAACAGCCTCTAGCTTTGTCTTCTTCCCCTAGCAATCAAAGGGTTCATGCCTAGAGTTGTTTCTGAAACCCGGGTACTGCAGAGAGGTCGCACCAGGCCATTGCTGCCTGTCATCGGCTTTCAGATGGCCGGTGGGTCCGTCCCATCGGTAACACTGTTGTCTGCACTGGGCTTGGAAAAACTGTATCTGGAATCGCACTCGCTCCTCTCATAGCTCTGCCACTGCAACCCTCTGCTGGTATTTCTTTACACTCTTTCCGAAGTCATTTTGTGGAGAAGTTCTGGTTTATTCTGGTCTGTAGCTTTTATTCCCTTTATAAAATAGACCAAAGTCAGAAATCAACAGGAAGATATAAACAAAAACATGGAGAGCTCCTTAGATTTGTATTTTATCAATAAATTTCAAAAACATGGCATTGTGCCATACTCTAGATGATAACGTTGCTCCCCACGGGGCTGTGGATGAACAATTCCAGTATCGTTGTACAGATACACTGAAGCGGAACAGTGAAGTAGATGGATGCAAACGGCAGAAGCCAGGTTCCTCGTCGGACTGGGAGTCTGCAGAAAAGCCAGGGGAGGGGTGAGAATGGTCCATACAGTAATGGGTTAGAGTTGGAGACATCAGTGCGAACTCATGGTTAGCTCTATGTAGAGATGTCCACACACAGAAATACGTAGATGTGTGTCTGTACAGGGGTGGTGCACGCATGTATATTCCCTTACTTGGTTAGCCGAGGGAGCCTAAAGGCAGCCAGTGGTGACAAGGACAGCCAGCACCCACGTCCTGGCTTCCACGACTGTTCTCCATAAACGGAACCAGGACTCCTTGAAGAAGTGGTTATGTCTACAACCACGGACAGAAACACACAAGATGAGTAGATGAGCCTGGAACATCTTGTAGGGCCAGATGGGAAAGTGGCGCTAAACGCAAAACAAAGGAACAAAAAACCTTGCGATGGTGAGGAGGCATCAAAGGGACACAGGGGCCGCCTGGAAGGGTGCTCAGTGACCAGAGCAGGAACACTGTGAGTGCCTAAATAAACAAATCCACTGGAGTACAACCTAAGCGGGACATGCCCATGAATCCACCTGGCAGAAATAAATAAGTCAATAGATAAATAAGGAGGAAGACAAAAGTCTCATGCAGAAACATTCCATTTGGTTCATTTCAGTATTCCACTGCAAACGAGGGGGCGCGTGACTCCCCATCCCCCTTACGTGTAGGGACTTTCTTCCAAAGAGCAGAGGATGGAACGAGGGGAAAAGAGTAACTGCAGCTGAGAAACCTGACAAAGGCAACCAGAGCAGGTGGCTGAGGGCGGCATACACGGTGTGAGTCGTGCGGCCAGCGTGTGCTTCTGGGATGACCTGCGGGAATGGCTCTCTGACCCTGTGGCCTTCCTTCCCCAGACCCATAACCACAGGCTTGGCATGAGGGAAACAGCACGTAAGTTCCTGCTGAAGGACACCCGACCACACACACGACTAGTCTCCTCAAACCGTCAAAACCATCAAAACAAGGTAAGTCTGAGAAACTGCCCCAGCCTAGTGGAGCCGAGGAGCGGCACAGCTAAATGCGATGGCAAGTCCTGGATAGGATCCTGGAACAGGAAAAGGACGTTATGCAAGAATGAAGGAATCTGAACAACGTAGGAATATATCTATACTGGTTCATTAATGTAACAAACACACTGTACTAGTGTTTACTTGTTAATAAGAGAAGAAAACGGGTGTGGGGTATATGGGAACTCTGTAATTTTTCTACCTGTAAAGCTGTTCTAAAGTTTAAGATTTCATTTAAAACTTGGCATTTCGTCATGCTAGGGAAATTGGCGTGCACAGGAGGCGTGTCTTACTGTGTCCCTGAAATATATGTGACTAAAGCATACTTTGTGGCATGGAAGTGGCTCTTAAATAAAACCGCAGAGCATGTCTGCAAGAAAATGGCCA
The DNA here is from genome assembly GCA_029783875.1 of Phataginus tricuspis. Taxonomy (NCBI): domain Eukaryota; kingdom Metazoa; phylum Chordata; class Mammalia; order Pholidota; family Manidae; genus Phataginus; species Phataginus tricuspis. Next base: position 16,706,500 of record JAQQAC010015287.1, read on the forward strand.
TGAATAGCTACTTAGAAACTTTTGTATTTGAGATTATGTATGACATATCATAACAGAAATGTTAGCAATGGAGACAGAGTCTCAGGAAACCTGAACACAAAAGATAAAGCACCCCAAGGGCAAATCTTGGGCTTTCCCATGGTGAATAGGCCTCCCTGGAAAAAGAGCTATGCTTAAAATCCATCTACGCAGGCTGAACGGAAATCCATTGGTCCATATTACTGAGCAGATTTTCACCAAATACTATCAATGAGACTGATATCCCAGAGGATCTGGCAGGCCAGAGAATAGTCGGGATCCCTCAGGAATACAAAGCAAGAGACGGCATAACGGTCCCAGAAATAGGTGATCAGGTGGGTGAGGAGGACAGTTTTGCCCTGAGGGGTGTGACTGAAATAGAAGATGTGAGCTGGAGCCTGCTGGTCCCCGGGCTCCATGAGAGGAGGGCACGTCGCTGGAGTTTGAGAAGTTCTCTGAATTTAAGAACTCAGGGTCAGGAGTTACAGACCTGGACCCAATCTGTTTCTCTTCCTCACCAGCTATGTGACTTTAGACAAGTTGCAGCAACTCTCCTAAGCTTTAATTTCATTGCCTGAAAAATGGGAATAATAAGGGTGCTTACTTCATAAAGTTATTTGAGTATTCAATAACATACGGTTTTAAATGGGGGAGAATAGTGCTTGGCTCATATGTAATAAAGGAACAGCTATAGTTATTATAATTAGGTTTTTACTTGTATCATTTAAGGCCAACAGTGCATGATGGGCACACCTGAGATGGTGTCTGGGTCAGAGTACAGCAACGTAAGGCTTTGGTTTGAGATTCCTACAATGGGGACGGCTTGGCTATGTGACCCTGGGCTTTGGGATGGTGCGTTTCCATCCATGTCTGCTTCCTGATTATCTACGTGGTATTTGCATGTCCATTAGAGAGTTCTTCATTTCCTCAGTTCATTTTTCCTTTTTCCTCTGCATTAATATGTAGGTTCTGCACTTATCACAATTCACCATTGCCTGAATTTTTAACTTTTAAATCTACAATCATAACAGTCCAAGTCTGCACTTACTGCTGTGATTTATTCTTTTTCTGTAGACTCGGCACTGCTGAAAAGCGTTTGGAGAGCAATACACACATGGATAATCATGTGTGCTTGTAAGTCCTCTCGACAATGGTTAATTAATTTTCATTAGGCAAAGAAGTCACAGTAACCAGTAAAAGTTATTTTTGTTCTTTTAATTCTACTTCTGGGTGTGATGGACCTTGAAGAGGTCACGAAACGAGGACGTGATGATCCTCGGCAACACCCTCGCGCCCCGGGGCGGAGGTCAGAGAGCGATCCGGCACACACAGCTAAAGCCCAGAGACTGGGGTCTGGCCCAAAGTTAATAGCTATAAGTCTTGGTCTGGGGTCTGAGCTCATGTCCTGGGTGAGGTAACTTTATTGGAGAACATGAGAGTAAAGAACAAGGGTGTAGGGTGGAGGGAATGAAATAAGAAAGACAGAAATAGGAAAATAGGCCAACAGGGAAGCTCTACCAAGTTGGCTACATTGGGTGAAGAGAATTTCATCCCACTCGACCCTCACAGGAGCATATGAAATGGGTCTCCAATTGTCCATCGAGTAGAGAAGAGTGGAGCCTTGGGCTGGCGCCCGACACCCATGTGTGAGCTCTCCTGCCCTTCTGGCTTGCACCTGGGTGAGTACTAAGTGGGTTCCCAGGAGGTATTTCATACCTTGGCATCAGATAAGTCCCAGGTCAGGATGGATGAGAGATGTGCTCTGGACCTAAGGTAGGACTTGGCTTGTTCTTACATAAACCTGGACAAAGCCAGCATGGAAGTGGTCATGGCTGCAACGGGTGAACTGAAGTGGGGGGTCAGAGCTATCAAGCACACTGTATAAAGTCGCTAGGTCATTACCTTTTACAGGACTCAGTTTTCTCAACAACAAAATGCAGCCTAATTTAACCCAGCACCCGCACATAGAAACTCATTGTTCAACAAGCACTGTTTTAGACGGTTAAACAAGATCTAGGTTTTCAAACAGAGGTCCCATTTTTGTCAAATGAAATCTTACACAATCCTCTTAAAAAAAGAAAAAGATGAAAGTAAAATGGCTGAAGAGAGGCAATGAGGTTCCATAGCTCGGTCTTCTCAGCCCCAAACCTCACATATAAGGGACCCTGGAGCTCAGAGGAAACCAACTTAGATAAACTGAACCAAGTACCCACTCAGTTCACTTCATGCTCTGTGTGTTACGTGGTTCTGTGTGACCCAGCACAACTGGCTCCCAAAGGGCATGGAAGGCAGATGTTCTGGGACACTTGCTGGCTGCCTGGAGGCTGACACAGCTTCCTTATCATCTGACACAAGCGGAGGCGGCTACAACTCAAGAAGTGGTCTGCCAAATGCAGGAATGTTTTCTAAATCACACAGATAAGGTCTGGTCCTTGAACCTGAACATCAGTAAATCAGAAAACAAGTCCACTTCTTTAAGAAAGCACTAAGCAAGCAAGCCACAGAGTGGGAGAAGATATTCACAATACATGTATTTGATTAAGGACTTAATACCAAAATATGTAAAGAATTCTCAGAAATCAATAAGAAAAAGATAAAAAGTCTCATGGGCAAAAATCTTGAATGCCACAAAAGAAGTTACGTAAATGGCAAATAATGAAAGATGTTCAACATCATCGCTCATCAGACAAAGCACATTAAATCCACACAACTCCACTTCAAGGGACCAGAATAATACAAATGAAAAACCCTGCCCATGGCAAGTGTTGATGAGGCTGAAAAATGACTTGGATTTTCATACACTGCAGTTAAAAGGATAAACTGACAGCACCATGTTGGAAAACTGCTTTCAACTATCTTCTAAAACTTAGTGTACACATACCTTATGACCCAAACTATTCTATTTCTACATATCTACCCTTTTGAAACACATGAATTTGTTCACCAAAAAAAAAAAAAAAAAAGAAAGAACATTCATAGCAACACTAGTCATTATAGTACCCAAATGGGAACAACCAAAATATCCATCTGCTTTAAAATGAATGAACTAACTCTGGAATATTAACACAGTGGAATTCTATACATCAGCGAGAGCGAATGAACTATGCACACCACGATGCAGATCAACTTCAGGAATGAAACGCCAGCCAGACATGAAAGAGTGTAGGTTCTACTATTCCATCTATATAAGGTTTTAAAACAGGAAAAAGCAATCTATAGTATTAGAGGTCAAGATGATGGCTACCCTTGGTGGGGGGGGTGCCTGGAAGGGAGCAGCAGGGGTGTGTACAGTATCGGTCATTTTCTGCTTCTTCAGTTGGGTGTTGGTTACTTATATGTACTGTACATATAATACTGTACATCTTTGTTTTCTGAACTTTTGTTTGTAGTTCATAACTTAGTACAGTTTGTACATACATGCAAATACACACATACATTCAGAAAGCAACTCTCCAAGTAGAAGATCTTGATGAGGAATTAAGTACAAGTCTTAAAATCACTGAAGGAGGGAACCTCATTAAAAATCTGCTTGGATAAAAATTTATAAGAGAGTTGTGAGAAATACAGTTTTGATGGTTTGAGGCAGAAGGGTGTGACTATTTGATGGTCTAGCTATAAGAAACGTATGCTACAGAGTTGACCTGAGTTGTTCTCATCACACACGCACATACAAGGTAACTCTGTGAGGACATACTAAGGAGCTTGACAGTAGTGACCATTTCACAACGTATATGAATATCAAATCATATTGTGTGCCTTGAATATAATTTTTATTTTTAAAATAAATGAAGGGCGTATTTAGTATCATAAAAGAGGTACAAAGAAAATATTGCAAGAATTTAGATGTGGATGAGGTCATCCATATGTAAGAGACTCAAGGAAGGATTCCTGGTAGAGGAAGCATTAGGGTTTTGCTTTTGCCAAAGGAGGCTGAATTTAGCCATGTGGAGACAGGTGGGTAGGGCTGGCTACAGACCCCGATCAAGGCAGGTAAATGGCTGAGCTGGGGACAAGAAGTCACGCTGTCCAGAGTGTTAGAGTGAGTGGATCCAGTCACCTGATGAACGTGAGCAGATTCATTTATCTGTTAGTTAATTCAACAAATATGTATTGAATTCCTCCCATATGCCAGGACAGGCAATATGACTGTAAATAAGTTTTCTATTCTCTTTGCCTTTGCGGACTTCATAAAGCCTAAGGGAACATAAGAAAGTAAATCAATCTTTAAAGTGTGATACAGGGTCTGAGTGAAAGCTCAGAACAGGGCCCTACCACCCATTTGTGGGCTCAGAGAAGCACTCCCAGGAGAAAGGCCATGCCAAGTAAGACATGAATAAGGATGCAGGGTCACGCCAGTAGTGGGTCTCAGATGCCGCGTGGGGAAATTTGAGAAGTATAGAATAAGTTATGTTGTGTGCATTGAAATTTGAATTAACTGTTCTCTAAGAAGTTTAACCTTGCTTCCAAGGATGAATCACAGGATGAATATCATTGAGAAAGGAGTAAGAGGACAGGAGACAGCGTATTCCAGGCGAGAGGTAGTAAGAGTCTGAACAAGTTTGTCTAGGAAAATTTAGAGAAATGGGTAGATCTAAGATGTATTGAAGCAATAGACCTGAGAGAATTTGTCAACCAATTTAATTTCAGATGGGAAAAAGAAAAGGGACACAAAGATTGTTAGCCTAGGTAAGTCCTGTCATCTGTGGAGAGGAAATTCAAGGGGAAGGCATGCTAGGAACAGAGGGGGCAGGGGTGTGTGTGTGCATGCTTTGGAGAGAGTTTCAGAGTTTTGGAGGGAATGGAAGAGCTGGAAATAAAGATCTAGAAGTCTTGTACCCCCTGGATAAACTTATGTCAGCTATTAAGTGCCAGGAAGTCACTAGAGCAAAGTGTCTGGGCAAAAGGGGAGTGGGTCCGATGTGATGGGTGGCTCTGAGCTCAGACCCTGCTAAAGGACATGCTGCTGTTAGGCATACATCGCCCGGGCCGTGCAATGTGTAAAAAGAGTAGCTGGAATCTATACTGCTGTATTCACTATTTCCCCCAAGTCAGCTTCCTGCGTGCTGGGATAATTAACATTTTAAGCCAAATGCCGGAGCACATTGTCATTCAAGCCAACTTTAAAAACCAGCCCAGACCATTTGAAAATGGTCATCTGGGTGCAAAGACTTTGTGATCTTCCTTTAGTGTCTGTATAAAACAACTCATGTTAATGACAAACTAAGCCAGAAAGGCAATAAATACTTTAAAAGCAAAATGTTCTTGATTTTTTAAAAAAATGCTTGTGACAGCACAAAATGAAACTAAGAGAAAGGTGTTAAAACCAGGCAAAGGCAAACAGATGCTAACTTTTTCGCAGGTATTCATCTCCGGCAGGTGAGACGAGGCTGCCTATCTGGGGGTAGTGATACCTCTTTTGGAAAATTTCCTACCGAGCTCTGGGATGAACTGACATATATTGATACCCAAGTGTATCCAGATTTGTCCCTTCCTCCATCAGGAGGGATTCATCTCAGATCAGCTTCCCTCTTAAGCAGTGTGGTCGCATATCCCAGACTGTCCTGTTGTCCAGGTATAATTATCAATAGCACCTCCTTTTACCTTCAGGTATGTCCCAGAGTGGATGTTAAATTACATGCTCATTCTACCCCTAGGTCCCTCATACACTCAGCAGAAAATAATACTCAAATTTGAGGGCTCTGACATGCGGATGGACTGAAATCTGAATCCTGACTCCAGCATTGTCAAGCACAGCTTTGGCAAGATTTGCTCTTGAGCAAGTTTTACGCTCTCTGCGCCTCCGTTTCCTCAAATGATAAATGAGAATACTTTTGGACCTACTGAATAAGGTTATTGTAATGAGGTGATGTCCATAAAGGGCCGAAGCACTGCCTGGAACACGTGGAAACACACAAGGAATGTCACCAGCTACTACCACCAGCATTATTAGCAGTGCCCGCCATCCAGCGCGCTCCCATGGGCGGGGGTTTATTCAGAGCTGTGACTTACTGTTAATGGCCTCCTCAGCGCCAAGGTGAGCGCCCTTCTCCCGGGGCCGAGACCCCACTGCAGATGACATTTCCCCTGGTTAGGGCCAGTGGGGAGGACCCTTAGTAATTGTTCATCCTTGTGGGTTTATCCCAAGTCAAGCTCACTATAGGCGCCAGGATAATCAGCAGTAGCCCCTGGTCCCAGTACGAAATGAGGACAGAAATGGAAGTGGCAATTATGAGCACGCTTAACAAATATATAACCAGTATCCTAAGTTCACACCATAAAAATTTATGAGACATTTCCCTATCTTCGCATGTCCTGTTATATGTTTCATGATACAAGTCCTGGGGGAATAAAGTCTTCTTCTTACACTTCTGAAATGATGTTCTATGACCTGAAATACGTGTTCTTATTCTCTGCCTGCTGCCACTCCAGTGGACTGACGTAGCTGCAAACATCTAAAAACTGATCCAAATTACTCTGTGAATTTTTGCACCACCTTGGAAGTCAGAAAACAAGGAAAATATTCCTTTGCCTTATAGAGTTTCCGCTACCAGTTTAGGCCTCACGTCTGTGTCTCAAAGAGTGTATGCCACACAGAGTGCAAAAATGCTGTCACACTTCTGCCCTTTAAAGCCTCTTTCTGCAGAAGGCCTTATTACCAGATCTTCTTTGGTTGATAAAAGAATTAGGTCATTAGAGTCGCGCTTAATGAAAATGTGTGTTGCTTCAGCATCACCAGTGGCAGTGGTTTCTGATTTTAAGAACCGTAGGACTGCCTGGCACCCTTATGCACCACTGAGTCCAGCGTCTTTCTGAGCCCTCTACATGTATGCCTTGAGTTCCCCTCATATCTCCTCTGCGCGGTGATGCTGATGTCTGTGGACATTTGTGAGTGACCGTGAGAAAGCGAGGCACTGGCGAACCGAAGGCCATTCCCTTCCTGTTAGTATTGGCCCTGCTCCCGTTTGATTTCATTCAGGGGTGGGTGGGACAATGCCTGGGTTCCTGGAGTGCTGGTCACACCATCAGAAGACTGCAGACCCCCAAGCAGAGGCAGGGTTCTGCTGCGCTTCCACGAAGTCTCAGCTGCTACACTCTGTCCCCTGCTTCCAATGCTTGCAGGATCTTTTAGACAAGCAGCAGATCACTCAAGAAGCAAAAACCCCTCTTCGATGTCAGACTCTCTTCCAAACAAATTATTACAGCAGCTCTCTGCTCTGCATGACACATCTCATCTTCTAATGCCTGGGACTTGCCCTCCTCAAACCAAAAGTGCTTCATCCTTCTGTAAAATGTCCGTAAGTAGTACAGGGAAGTGATGAAGAGCCTTGTTCCACCAAGTAGGACCTAAGAATGCATTTCATGTTTGCCAGTGATAAATTGGATAACTTCAGATATGTGCCTGAACTTGCCTGTCTTTATTACTATGATCATGGTGGCAGGGCCGCCAGGAACAACCACAGGAAGACGACACGAGGTGCAACTTGGCCCAGTTTCCGGTGCACAAGGGCTTATGCTGGCCTTTACCATGCATCAGCCTGTCACTCAAGGGGACTGCTCTGATTCTCATAATAGTTGCAGCCCCACCTGAGGCTCCACACCGTGGCTCCCCACTCATCCGGGAGACGCCAGGTCAGCCTTGGTCCAGAACGCAGGGCGGGCCCTCTTCAGGCCCCCGTCTTCAGAACTATCATTGCTCTGAAGATGGTGAGCAGAGAAGCACTGATGACAAGTCACTGAGCTGGAAATAAAGGGGTAAAAAGAGTGCATTTGTGAACACATGAGTTTCAAAAAGCCCTGAGCGCATCTATGGGACTTTATTTGGAACCAGTGCCATCTGTTAGCCGGATGTCTCTGACAGAAATGTGCCCATGAATTTGGACCCTTGTTTTTCTCCCCTTCAGCTGCGCAGTGGGCCAGATGTTCTTGTGTTCCAGAAGCAGCCACATCCATCAAGCTCTTTGTGGACTGGATCGTTCATGCTTGTGTGACTTCATTTCTCCAGCAGTGAGACTAGGGTGCTTGTTTGATCCATGTTTTCTCCTGACTTCTTTCTCATGTTGCTTCAAATTAAATTAAGAGCCAGCACTGTCACTAATTAACCAAGGGTGGCACATTTGTAAACTCGGATTTGCCACATTGCCAGTTGAGAAAAACCCCTCTGCGCTCTTTGCCAGAGCCGCGTTTACCAGGCACCACTGGTGTCTTGGCAATACAGTGTGGGGTTGTCAGAACATAATGTCGCTGCGTAAAAGGCGTCCTTCGGAGATGTTAGTTGACGTGTGTTGTTCACAGACTTAAATATGCTGGGAACTAATTACCACCAGCATGAGTGTAAACACTTACATATCGTTACCTTGCAAGTAACGGCACACACATTTCTGTGCATGGGTTTCTGTCTCCTAAAAAGAGAATGATGGTGGTTGTTATCACAGGAAGAGAAAATACTGGGAAAGTAAAGCTTTGGCACCTACGAACAGACAGAATCTCATCCCAGTTTCTAACCAGCTTGCAAACGTCAGGGGAGAACCATATTACCAGCAACGTGCATTGATAATATTGCAGACTTGGGCCATAGAAGAGGTAACTGTATTTGGGGGCAAGTGTGCCATCCAGAAGGTCCAATTGAGGGGGCATCTTGAATTCAAGCTGGCAAAAAATGTGGTCATATTTTTTCCTCCCATCTGCGTTAAGAGCTCAGCTGCCAGCAGGGCCGCCTGAGTCCAGGGGCTGCTGACGTACACGACTGTTAGTCCCGGACACCACGAGGTTGACATCCTCTGGGCTGTGGCGCAAAGGAGAAGGTGCCTGCTTCCTCCTATCCCTGATCTGGGGCGGCCCTAGCTGCAGGAGTCTCAGACCCCAAGTGCCCCAAGGAAACAAAGTTGAAGAGAAGAGACCAGCTTTATGGAAATAATGCTCATTTTTATATATGCCAGGGGAAATGTGATTCAGTTCTTTTTTTCCTTAAAACCTTGCTTTTAGTACAGGAACACAGAAACCAAAGTTTACATCCAGACTCTGTGACATTGCTGCCCACCAGAACTTTCTATGGGGATGGAAAGACTTTCTGTGCCATCCAGTAGGGTGGCCTCTCCCCACACTATAGCCACTGACCACTTACAGTGAGCCTCATGAGATGAAGAAACGGAGTATTTTAATTTAAACTAATTTAAACACAGTCACATGTCACTCTAACCTCTGTATGGGGCAGCACGGCGGCTCTGCAGCATATGACGTGTGGCATTATTTTACATTTTTGCCAACCTTCATAATGTCAGGTATAACAGAAAATGGCGAATGTACATTTCTGTTTCCTAACTATTGTAATTGTTTTGGTTGGAATTTGTAAGAAAATCCAGCCATTCCCAGATACATACTCAGAAAGGGAAAAAAATGCTCAAAAATCAAGATTTATAAAATGGACAATTTTTACTGCCTCCTCAAAGCCATTCTTCAGTGAAATTGGCTTAATAAAACACTTGGTGCCACAACCTGAATTCGTGCTGAGGCACCCCAGATTTCACCCGCCCTGCTTTGTACCAATAGTAGGAAGGCTGATGCAATGAGCAAAAATGAGTAACATCTCAGCGTTATTTTGTATGTAGTTTAGACTTTTTCATACCTCCTGAAAGGGCATTAGGGGCCCGTAGGATTCTACAGACCGTGCTTTAGAAGTGCTCTAGAATCTCAGTCTCCCCGTGCAGCACACCCCGTCCACCGAATCACACACATCCACACACGACCTTGGAGCTAACATGGTAACTGAGCTCTGGTCTCAGAGACAGTGCAGCCAGTTGCTATTAAGGATCTCAACTTCTCCCCCAGTCACTTAAGTTATGTTTTCCAGCAAACATAATTCCCACCTTAACCTGTATTCCATTTATAAGACTTGTTATATTCTTTGTTGCCGCCCTCCCATCCAAACAGATCTGTGGCTCTTGACCTCCAAGCACAAAGTGTGCCACCTGTCTGCCCCATCAGAATATGTGCCTGCCAATAGTCGTCTGTGTTTTTGTCTATTCCTGCTCTTAGGCTGTGAGTTCCTTGCAAGAAAATGTATTTACTTCATAAAGATGAGCTGGGTGTGTGGGTGCAGGAATAATGTATTGGCTTGGCATATGCGCATCTCTCCCGCAATGACTTGCTTCTCTTCTTAACAGTCCTCCCTTCCACACAGCCACGAAGACTATTCCTTTGAGCCAAGCGTCATCTTGGAGCATTTCCTCTTCTTCGGTCTAGTTTATGTAAAAACCATGAGATACAGCCAGTTCTGAGAGTGAATAAATTCAAGGCTACATGCCTTTGGGGCAGACAACTACCTGAAAGCTGTGAGTAAAATATCTCAAATTGGTATTTTTAATTGAAAAACAAAAGAAAAGAGTTAGGGCCTCTGTTAGCTTTCTAGTTCTTAAGGTAAGACTTTGCTGGAAGGAGCTCCACCCATAGCACATGGCGATGTGAATAATATATTTTAAGAAATTATCAGAAACTTTAAAAGAATTCTCTATAACTGGGATCTATTTAGAACTGAAGAAGGTTTCAGATGGCCTCCCTGCCCTGGATTTCATCAGGCTAAAACTTAGGAAGCCAAACACCATGGAGACCCTCCTGGAAAAGGACCCCTGCCTCACATTGGGCTGGGATGCGGTGTACCATCTTGTACTTACACCAAGTTTATTTTTGGATTCATTACTAACTGCCTACATTCTTTAAGGCCCCACAGGGAAATGGTCTCTAGGGAATCCTAACACATTCTGAATCTGAGCTGCAAAGGAAGCTGGAGACTTACGCTTGGCTGGAGTCCAGAACTGCAGTGAAATAGTGTTATTCTCATAAATGTGTCTTCCTAACAATCACTAAGGAAGAATTCCATAATATATTATCAAGATGTGTTAAGCTATTGGTATGAAAATCTAATATGCTAGAGGAGGCCTAGAGCAGAGATGCCAGGGATAGATGGGGAACTGAGACCTCTCTTTTTATTCTTGGTTTTGCCCCTGACTACAGCAGTGCTCCCTTATCCAGGGGGGATATGTTCCGAGACCCCCAGCAGATGCCTGAAGCCATGGATAATACCCTATATGCAGTTGATCCCTGAACAGCATGGGTTTGAACCGCCTGGATCTACCAAAACACACATTTTTTTTCTAATATATATATTGGAACATTTTTTGATGATTTGCAACAATTCGAAAAACATTTTTTTCTCTAGCTTACTTTAAGAATACAGTATATAATAATATAACATACAAAGTAAGTGTTAATTGATGATGTTAACAGTAAGGCTTCTGGTCAACAGTAGGTATTAATAGTTAAGTTTCTGGGGAGTCAAAAATTATACTGGATTTAAGGGTCAACTGGACCCTTAAATTATTTTTTCTGGACATACATACCTATGACAAAGTTTAATTTATAAACTGGGCACAGTAAGAGATTAACAATAACCAATAGTAAAATGGTAACAATATACTGTAATAAAAGTTAGTATACACCTTAGCAACCTCAGCATGAGATTTTATTTTCTTCCCTTAAACTGAGATCTTTCACCTTTTCACTTATGGCTTCTTTTTGACATCACCAAATCGCCAGCAGCAGCACCCTTGCTGTTTGGAGCAGTGAGTAAAACAGGGCTCCCTCCCAGAGCAGAGGCACTGAGATGCCGTGGCAGTCGATCTGAGAACGGAGGTGGCTGTTAAGTGACTAACAGGTTGTGCGCACCATATAAATACTGGACAAAGGACGATTCACACCCCACACTGGAGGGAGCAGGATGGTGTGAGATTTCATCATGCTACTCAGAACAGCATGCAGTTTAAAATTTACGAATTGTTTATTTCTGGAAATTTCCATTTAGTATTTTCAGACCATGGTTGACCGCAGGTTACTGAAGCCGTGGAAAGGGAAAACATGGATAAAGGAGGACCCACTGTAGTTGCGTGAACTTGGACAAGTAATTGAACTTTAGGTTTCACTCTCTGAATCTGTAATATGTGATGTGAACCACCACTTTCTTTTTCATCTTTGAATTCTTTAGATCCACAATCCTGCGCTTTCCTACTCTAACAAACTAGCTCATATACTTGTAGCTTTGCCTTACACAAATGTAGATTATTAAATATTAAACTGAATTTCATTTTACTTGGAAATTACTGATGTAGAGATTATGAGATGCACAATGAGATTTACAGTATACATGATTTAGCTTCTGTGTGTACTAAACCAAGTGTCGTATTAGAAACCTGGGGCCAGAGGCTCTTCATTTTCCACACCTTTGTCTAACCTCTCAGTAATATCTAGGGTCAGTGACTCCTCATTTACAAAAACGTAAAGATAGAAGTTACTTCTAAGATTTCTGGTTCATCTATTGCACTGATTATTTGCAAATACAGGTTCTTAAATATAAAGTCATAGACTTGATTAAAATTTTACATGGCAGATACAAGATGTAACAGTGTATTGTTTTATTTCACTGAATGGAACACAATGGACACCGTTCATCGCGGTCAGAATACTCAGGCAGAGGTACTCATGCATATGTGAACAGTACAAAGTGCTCACTCTGGAAAAAGCTGACTTCCAATATTTACAATATTGCCAAGTTAGCATCAATCATAACTGTAGCATATCAGCTTTTTTGTTTCCCTGAGAAAGGTACATTGCACATCTCCATATAAACAGGATATGGTTTAAACCTTATATAACCCTTCCACTTGCAGTGAGAGTGTGTTTCGTTTATCAATAGCTGAAGATACCTGGCCTGTCGTCACTGTGCCATGTGATCAAATACCATCTTGGTGAGGTGAGGGGATGGACGCGGATTCCTCTTGGACCAGATGCTGATACGCACGGGAGCAAGCCATCATGCTGAATTTGCTTGATAAGACTGTGGGTAGAACAAAAGGGCTATAATTCCAAATATCAGACTAATTCAGAGGAAGTGAACTTCTGTCCAAGAAGCAAATAGATCAAAAGCATGAGCTGCCGTCTTTTAAAAGGTGGTGGAAGTGGCTTTGTCGTAAGCAAGGTCAAGTTGGTGAAGTGTTTTCTCTTGAGGCATCCTTAGCAGTTAGGTTTAGGTTTTCTTATGAACAGACCTGTGAAACGTCCTTTTAACTAAATTGATAACATTTTTATCCTTGTCATACAACTCCAGTTTATTACTTGCTAGATTAGAGATTCACCTTCAGCAAGCAAGCCGACTGGTCACAATAAGGTGAACATGGCCTCATTAATATCCACCCCCATCTCTAGGAAACTTAAGTTTCCTAAAGGCACACATTCAACCATAGTTGAGCAAAAATCCTTACATTAAATGACCAGTGACAGCCCATTTATTCCCCCCTTATCACTTTTTCAAAGAATCTTAGTCACAAGACGGCATCACCCTACTCCCTAGGGGCTATTCATCTCCTCTCTTGCTCTCATCAGCTTTATATTTCCTTACCTAAAAATTTCAAGGAAACACTAAAAAAAAAAGCCCCCCAGAATGATTTTACTTCTATTTTACTTATAGGGATATTGCTTCAAAGTGGCCTTGTCTTTATATTGTGATGACCAACTACCAACTGAGAGCAACGAGACAATAGAAACCAGAGAATGACAACAGGAGCATCCGGTGGCTGGTACAGGGGCTGCAGGTGGATGAACCAAACCGTGCACAGAATTCAAACTGACTGAGGAGCATATCATTTGGAAATTAAGGACAAGAACTTTAAATCTAGCAGTGACCAGAAGTTAAAATTTTTATGTAAAAACATACAGCTTTGCTTGCCTGCAGGATGACACCTGTCTTCTCTCTCTCATCAGTCCTCCAGTGAGACTCTGCTCTGTTGAATTTATGTGGCTGGCTTGCAAGTCTGAGCTAACTGAGAAAGGGCTGTTTCTAAGAATGGTAAATCAAAAATAACATCAGAGTCACTTCAAGCAACGTTTTTGAAATTCAAGTTCAGAACAAGTAGTTCAGACTACAGATACTCGAGCTTCACACCTGCGTTCCTCCTCAGCTATGCCTTCAGTGACGTGGTGCAAAGCAATCTAAAGGGCAAGGCCATCTCCATAGGTTACACTGACTTTGCAGAAGTGAGGAATCAACAAATAAAAAGAAACAAACCAAGAAAAAAGAAGGAAAGGAAAGAAAGAAAGAAAAAAAACTGAGCCTTCTTGGTTTGGGCCTAGGAACTAAAAAAGCACAAGACAACAATCACAGTGGAAGTGAGTGTCACTGAAATAAAGTGACTTGTTTTTATCTCCAGGCTATTTTCAGTGAAGTCCACTCTAATTCTTATCTTTATTCATCCCACAGGTTATAGATAATGCATGGCCATATTAAAATTCTCTTCTTAACCTGAATCTCCCTATCTCTGGTAGACAAGCTGGGTCCTTGACAGCTTGATTATATGTGTGTTGTTTTTTAAAAGACAACTACTGAAACCTTTAAAGTTGGAATTTCCTGATCTCTCAGGCAAAGTTCTGCACACTGCACAGATCTGGTGCAGCAATTTTAAAGAGCAACAGCAATTGAATTAAATCGTCTGTAGTGAATAACAGAAGTAAAGGAATGGGAAATCCGGTTTAAGGAAAACCTTTACTCAAGTATAATATACATTTTGCATAGAAAAGGACAAAAACATTAACTGCCCATTTTGATGAATTTGCACAAAGTGAACACACTCCCCTAACCACCAGCCCAATTAAGAAACAGAACATTAGCGCACACCCAGGAAGCCCCCCATGCTCTGCCCATACATGCAATCCCCCCCCAAAAAGTAATCATTCCCACGAATTCTATTGCTATATCTTTGTTTAGCCAGTGTTTGGAATTGACAGAGACAAAATCAGACAGCATGTATTCTGCTGCTAGGCAGGGCGTATTCTATAGAATGGTTGTAGAGACTCGGTCACGCTGTCGCATGTGACAGTAGCTTGTTCCTTCTCCATTATAGATCTACAATGTATCAAATGCCCAGTAATACTGGACTCTTGCAAACAGTGCTATGATCAACACTGCTTTTGCACGTATACACAGGCATTTCTGCTGAGCATATACTGCAGGCCTATAAAGTAGGCAGAGCGTACACATTTGTAGATAACTGCTGAACTACTTCTCAAAGCAGCTCTATCAGTTAACAAGGCCATCAGAAGTGTATGAGGCCTCCGATTGGCCGGTATCCTCACAATTTCTTGGTATCGTCAGTTTTTGTTATTTTAGCCGATTTGATGCGTGTGTAGAGGGTTCATATTTTAGTTTTAATTAGAATTGCCTTGACAACTAATGACGGTAGACACTTCCTATGTCTCCAGGCCACTGGGATGTGTTATTTGGAGGTGCTTGTTAAACTCCTGAACTCCTTTTCCTACTGACCTGCCTTTCCATTACTGATAACGTAGGAGTTCTTTACTTATTTCCAGTATAAGTCTTTTGTGAAATAGATGCGCTGTCAATGTCTCCCCCTCTTTTTTGTCTTTGTCACTCTGTTGAGGGCCTTTTAATTAACATACATTTTAATTGTGTTCGTTCTACCAAAATTTTCCTTATAATTAGGGCTTTCAGGTCCTGTTTAAAAAAATCATTTCCTACTCAGATTTCATGAAAATATCCTATCACACCTTCTAGGAGCCCCAGGGTGTTTACATTTTTCATTTAGATCTATAAGCCACCTTGAATTAGGAATTATACTGATTTTTCATCTATAAATATACATCTCACCCAGCTTCATACATTGAAAACACAGTCCATTCCATTTCCTCACCGCATTGCAGAGACACCTGTCCATATACATCAACAGACTGTGTACTTGGGGATCTCTGTCTGTATTTTATCTTCTGTTCTGTTGGCCTATTTGTCCGTCATGAAGCCAACCACTCACTGTCCTAATTACAAAGCTTTAGAATAAGTCATGGTATCTGGGAGTGTAAGTCCTTCATTTTTCCTCAAAATAGCCTACATGTATGTTTTTTAATAAGCTTGACAACTCCCACCCCTGCCCAACCCCTCAGTACAACACAACTTTCTGTGAACACGTAATAGGCTTTATTTACTTAGATGTTCTGTGATTCCCTCAAGAGTGTGTCCTATTTTCAGTGCGGAGGTCCCACACATCCTTCCTAGAGACTTGATCATTTTTGAGCTATTGCAAAGGCTATATGTTTATTTCATTTGATTCATTTTTCCATATATTATCACTGAAAAGTTTAGTCAACTATAAAATACTCTAACTGAAAGTGGAAATGGAGACCTACTTAAATATAAGTAACTCTTTTATTATCAGAATTACCTTTGTACCCATGAAAATAGAAGGTTGCTCTGCAGAAACACTAATTATATTTGCCCTATATTTTTGCTCAGTTCTAAGGATCTCTCTTGCCATAAGACTGTGTGTGGGTATTCTCAGCAAAACTCAAAGTAAAGGGTTCAGTGGACTACATCAATGGTTACAATGAAGGTGAGATAAACGGGCAGATAACTGACTCACCAGGCAAAACTCCTTCAGCGTAAATAAGCCAAACCGCCAGTTACTCATCTGCTGCTCTGTCATGACCTGTGTCCATCCGCCTCTAACAGGGACGTCGGGCTAGTACATGGTGTGTGTGTTAGGAAGTGCTGCATCTCTCCTAAGGAGTTGCTGTCAGTTGTGGACTAACTGATTAGAAGATTAAAACAAGGGAAACAACAGTTTCCTGATTGACAGTGATCAGAGAGGGGTGATGGAATGCAGAGAGCTGAGAGCAAAGGAGGGAAGACAAAACAGAAGCAAAAAGAATAAAAAGTTGCACACTGTAGGGTTGGCTCTATCTGTCTTGCTGCTTGATTGGTAAGTCCTGCATTTAAGTAATAGAAATATTATTATCTTCCTGGCTAATGCACATGGAAAATCGGTATAACACAACTACTAAGAAACTGTGGGCCAGAAAACAATCTTCTTTAAGTCCACAGGAAGAAAATTCCATATGTAAGTAAATCTTCCACACACTTCTACATACATGTCTAACAATGGCAGCAAACATCCGAGTCGTGCAGAACGGGCGTTGGCCTCATCTGATGGGAAAGTGACACGGAAGGGAAGTCATGACCGATGCCTTGGTGAAGAGCTGGATTCCAGGCCTGGTGGATCTTGCTTTAGAATTCTTATATTAAGATATACTGATATTTTCATTTTACTCCTTCCAGAAATGCCTCTTGGCATTTCATCCCAAAGCACAGAATTAGTGACCTTAGGATATACCCGAGGCTCATCAGGCCTGTATTCCTCCAGTACTGTAAGCAATGTGTACGGTTGAATATTTCACATTTCATAAGCACCCCTTTGGCAGTGTCTTTCCTAGGCCTAGCATTTTGACTTTGACTCCATTTCAAATAGAGGGCAGAACAATGAAATAGCGACCCAGCTGCACCGAGGACAGAACATGGCCCTCTTTGGACAGTGGAGCATAATTAGTGATACAAGCAAAGTGGCAAATTGTATCCAAAATGTCAAAGGAAAAGATCAAAACGGAATTAAAGTGCAAACAAACACAGTCATACTTGACAAGTGTACACCAGACTCCTGAAGCACTGAAATGACTGAAAAGCTGAGGTTCAGGCAAATCTTCTCCTCCTTACAGCTTTGGTTATTTTTTCTGAAATTAAAATTAATATTCATTGGCCCAGCAGCCATGGGAAGGCTAGGATGAGAGGCAATATAACAAATGGGGAAGCAATTACTGAGCTGTGAGTCAGGAGATGTGATTCCTCTGGCCCTGCTCTAAACACTAATGGCTGTGTGACCTTGATTAAGTCGCATAACCTCTCAGGGCAGCCACATACTCATCTCCAAAATGAGAGTTTGGCTTGATGTCCCCTAGCGTCCTGACCAGCTCAAAGATTCCATGATCTCCTCACCTCGCAGGGAGCAGAGCAGTAACGGCATCACAGCCTTAGATGAGTGCAGAAGAGCCTCCAGAGGCCAGCTTCTCTTGAACTTGCTCTCCCGTTCCCAAAGACTGGCACCGAGGGCCGAAGGCCACAGGCTGAAAGGACGTGGGGGAAAATATGTTGAATATTTATATGAACTGTTTGAGAGATTATGTGGAATACAAAAATGTCTATGACACATTCCGTGTCACACAAGAGCCCCCACCCCTCGTGGGGAAGACATTCTGTACAAATACAGGATAACGTGAAGATCCAAGTCTGAGCGAGGTGCTATCACTACGGAAGTATGAACAGCGGCTGCGGTAGGAACACAGGGATACGGGATTCGCTGAGAATGATCTTGACGTCTAGGTAGGCAGAGGCCTAGATGGTCGGTGGTGCACGCTTTTGATGGGAAGAAGATAATCAAGGTAGTGAATACACAGAAATAAAGGCAGCACCTTCCCGGAATAGTGAGAAGAAAGTCATCTTGGATCAGAGGGACCTTTTATGGCCCTAGTGCGAGGAAGGATTGGAGGACTCAGGGGGCATCCATGCCTTATAGATGTTCCAGCTGGAGAAGACGGACTTTTCCTGAGAGTTAAGGGGAACCAGCAATGGAAAAGGGTTATAGGAGACAGTTTAATCTTTTTGAAAGATCAAACAAGGGCCAATCGGAAGAACTGATTAAATGAGAGAAGAGGCAATAATAGCAAGGGTTGAGTTAGACATCAGTGGGAATTGGCAGGGGCGGGTGAAGACCTTGAGCACAGAAAATGAAAAAAACCCGATGTTGGAGGAGCGTCCTCACTAACGCTCCCTTTCTCTTCCTTCCCTTCCCTTCCTGATCTGAATACGCCTCTGCGGAGTGAGGTCATACCGATAAAATCGTGCTGTCACCCATCAGGCCTGAGAAATCATCCCAGCCCCGGCGGGGGTCGTCGCAGAATCGGTGTGTAGCCTCCGTCACGCAGACCTCTGAGAAAATTGTTCCGTGGGGTGACCTCTCATTTTCACAAGATTTGGGGCATATGACCCAATCCCCATCCTCGCTTCAAAAGGAAAACAAACCCTCTTCATTGCTCTGTCGGCTCTCCTCGCTCTCTGATCTCAGCCAACTGTTTTCCAGGGTCTCTTTCTATCTGCTCTCCTCCCACGACAATATTCTTGGATGTTTTGTTTCCTTGGAGCCAAAGACATACTCTCTATGTGGTGAAAAAGAGTTGATCTCACGAAAGGCACGCCAGACTGGCTGTCCATAGCCCAGGGATAATAGTTCCACTATCTCAAAGAAAAATGCGAGTTTTCCCGCAAACACTCCCGGGATGATTCAGCCGGAACGCCTGCCAGAGGGAGGGCTGGCCATTTTTTCTCCCGTCCCCAGCACGCAGGCTGCTGTGAGGAAGCACCGGCTGCCTCATTCTTTTCTATATTAGGACAAAAAGCCTTTTGGCTTGCTGGTTTCAGGCCTTAGGAGAAAAGGGAAAAAAGATTTTCTCATAAAGTCTTCATTGCACAACTGGTCGGTCCGTGTCCTGGGAACCCCAGTGCGTCACCAGAGGCGGATCCCCAAGAGCAGTAGCTCGGAGGTGCTGGGTCGGAAGCTGGGCGACACGTGTCGCTCTAGGGCTACCGAGGGGGTCTGTTTGGCTAGAATTCCCCCACTAGCTTTAGCACAAGGACCCTTTCAACTGGCTGCTTAACACATCTGGGTGGGCAGCATACTTTTCCTAGAGATTAACCAGACGCACCTTTTGATTTTTACTGTTCAAATAAGGGTTTAGAGAGCCAGCCGAAAAAAAATGGGTCTAGGAATAAAAACATTCACTCATTCAAACACAGGGATGTCCGTGAGAACATGTCTGAAAAGTACCTGAAAGAGAAAGTATCAGGGTGGTACTTCCCCCTCCGTTCCTTCTGTGCTCCGCAGGGCTACTGCTGATAGAGACACGGTCAGGATACTCACAGCAAGATTCCTGACCCACCTTGGGGGCTGGAGGCAGCTTTGACCTGTTGGCGGCTGTTGGACTGGCTCTCTCATGAACAGAGTATTCGGAAAGCTTGGAGAACACGGATGGCATTTCTGTTCAGCATTCTGTGGGCTGGTGACCTGGCTCATGCTGCAAGTACTGGCAACGGCCCCGTATCTCTGGACACTACTCAGGAGTGAGGGGAGGCCCGAGCTGTCTCCCCGGAAGCAGTTTATCTGCAGGGCTATCATGCCTGTGCTGTTGTGATACAGCAGTCATAACAATAACAGCAGTAGTAGTTGCTATGATTTTGTCAAACTGGCCCATTTGAGGGATTTCCCAGCCCACTGAATGCCCTCATGGACGTGGGAAATAGCAACTGAACATGCTTTAAACTAGCAAATTTCATGGGTCTTACTAGCAATTATTACTTAAGGACCAGAGAGAATGCAGCCTCCTCTTTTGTTCAGTAAGATGGATTTCAAAGCCAAAGTGAGGTGTATCACAACCAAAAGGATGAATTCTTTTTTAAAAGCCAGTTCAAGGGGATGGAGCAGGAAGAGCGTTTATTATTAAGTGATAAACATGCTTCTTTGCAAAGCCCAGGCTTCATGCCTGTAGTTATAAAATATTGGTCTCAGAGTTTCAACAATGCAGCTCTCAAAAGACTTCCCTTTTGGTTGTGGGCGATTCACAGCGTTCTGCTTCTTGCTCCCGGGTAGGGCTGATGGGCCAGGGAACACTTTTCATTAGGTTTCAGTGCATCTGCAGCACTTAAATAAGAAGAGTGAAACAGGCACTTGTTCCGGGCTGTAGGATGATAAGTTGCATTAATTTTTATTTTAGGCTGTCTCCAAACATGGCTTTTATAGACTAATAAAAAAGCAATTTTTATAAGTTCACAAAAAACAATGAACACAGTCGAGCATAAATATCTTACAACGAGGGCCAGAGGAAAATTATGAAGTAAAGAAACTGCTGAAAGTGGCACAGAGCATAATACCTAGATGCTGCATTCTCAAGGTGAATAAAACTCTCACGGAAATGGGAGATTCTGTACATGCAAATTGCTGGTGGTGGTTTCTCCCTGTTCCGATCCCATTGCAGTCACAACTCTGTCTTCCCACCCTTCCCCAATTTATACTCCTTCAGATCATCATTCTAAGATCAGCCTCAGAAACTCAATTTTTGGGGGTTATATGACCATTTATACTAATACTCTCATTCCCATATGCTTGCTCAGAATATACCAGGAAACATTTTAAAACATGAATAGGAATTCTCTCAGCAAAAATACTCCATTGTCATATCTCTGCAGAGACCTTTTGTAAATATATAGGCAGAATCTCTCATCAGACAATGAAAAACACAAAGGATATTTTAAATAACACTTTTATCAACGCTATCTCTGAAGGTTTGTATATAGCGGTAACTACTAACTGCTATACATTTATTATGTATATGTGAAATACATCATCTCAACTCATTTTTAACGTTACGTACCAAAAACATTCTCCCAAAAACTAAAAAAGAAAAAAAATAATAACTCACGCAAATCGTTTATTTCCATGGTGCAAAACCTCTGAAACTTCCAAACGACTGACAATGGTTTTGCCCCTTCCTGCCAGTTGGGGCTCCCAGGTAACAGTTTCAGTCTGCAGCATAAATCATTGATTTTACTACTTCTGTGAATTTTGTGTTTCAGCCACACTATTAGCCGGCCATGATGATTTCTCCATCTTTGTGTCATGAGGAAAGGAAAAGAAGTAAACAAAAATAATAAAATAATAAAATAATGTCCAGCAATTTTCATCTACAACCTGCCACCTTCAACAAAGCAAAGCATCGTGCTTTTCTTAGGCCTTCAAGTGGTTAAATTTTCCTAAGGCTGTGCTCATTGTTGAGGTGTTCTGTTTAGAAAAATAAAAGCAGTACCTGGAATTGGAGGTGCTACATGCAAGGTGACCCATCTGTCTGGTACCTTTGTATTCAGCATTTTCTTCACTGTGTGGCCCTCAGTGGAAGCACACAGAAGGTGGGGGAATTGGAGACTATTCCATGATTTCCATACAGAAGGGATTTGGGGGAAAGAATGCTTGTCTTGTCTGGAACTGACTTCACTGAGCAAGAACTTCATTTTAACTAAGTTACATGCTGATTTTGAGCAGCTTTGGAGGGATTTCTGGAGATCATATATCTATATTCTTTACGGTGATGCCAGCAGCTGAAACTAACAAATTCAAAACCTCAGTGGCTTAACACAACAGAAGTTAACTTCTTATTCATATAAAAGCCTAGTGTCCGTTCCTAGCCAAGTGGCTCTTCTCCTCATACTAATTCCTGGCCAAGTGTCCTTCCATTTGGGGCTCTGACTTCAGCATCTGCCTTCTAAGGGCACTGTTTTCAGCGTCAAGCTGTGGAAGGAAAAGAGGAAGGAGGGATTTCCTCTGCAACACATCAGGCCCCGAAATCGTCACATCACCTTGGCTGGAGTGCGTTCACGGGGCCACACCTGACTACATGGAAGCTTGGGAATTGTAGTCTAGCTGCATATCTAAGAAAAATTAAAAATGGGCTTGGCCATCAGCGAGCAATACCAGCTACCAACCTCAGCTCCAGCCTTTAAGCTTCTCCTGGTAATTCCACTGGAAGGAATGTGAGGCGCCATTATTAGAGACACGCTTCCGTTTTCAGCCACCCGCCTCAGAAGTATGAGTGGTTACCGGAGTCGGTGGGCACAGCGGCCGTGCACAGGCGCCCTGGAGAGCCCCCTGTCGGCCGCACTCACCGCACCGCCGGACTCCCGAGTCCCTACCTCTGCACAGAGCCCCAGCTACCAGGGAGGCCATTTAAAATAGGGGTTCGTGTGCACAGGAGTTACATTTCAAACCTTCAAAACTGAGTCTTCTCATCTCCTCTTTATTTCACTTGGCATTGATTTTCTTTATGCTTGAATAAGCGATTTAATTCTGCCAAGGTGGAAGTTCACATTTGCAACTTTTTTCATTTCAAAACCGAAAGCTAAGAAAGTCTGATTAATTTTCAAGAGCTAGAAAAGGTTAGTTTTTTCCCACCCCCATAGAACACAAAAATGGATGTGCTAATTTAGCTGAAATGTTATGAAATATGTACTTTTGGGTTGAAACCAAGTATGGAAATTCCATGAACATTTCCCACTGTGATATCTCTTCAGAGACACCTGTTCACATCCTACCAAACAGATTTCTATTCCAATAATTAAAATGTAAATACACCCGACATCAAAAAAGAAATCCACCTACCAGTTTGGGGACACCTTAGTTCTCTGAGCAAGTTAGGTCCTTTACAACATCACAGATGACTCTAGCAATGGACAATACACTATATATTGATGCATGAAAATTAGCAATAACTGTCAGGATTCTATTCCTGTTATCTTCAACTGAGAGTGGGTCGCCACTGCACTGGAGTTTAAATTTTCTCCCATAAACACATTTCAATAGCCAACTAGCCTGATGGACACTTTGGCTCTTGGTGAACTGATTAGTGAAGGGTAATTGCCGTCAGATGTTGTATGACTCCTGAGAAGTCAGTTTCCCACAGCATTTAAAGTTCTTAGGATTCCGCTGATGATGTTCTCACACTATGCATGCTCAAAAAGTCACTGGCAGCATGCATCTGTGTTTACTCCTTTAGTCATGACAATGTCCTCACTACTGCTCATATTCCTAAAGGATTGAGTAATACCTTCAGAATCTTAGAAGGGAAACACGACTTATGTTGGGCCTGAAGCGATCCCACCGTCTGTAATAGGAAGAGGCTAAAATTGAAAATCACGTACATACTGGAAACAGGAGATTGTCAGAGCTGCACATTTCCGGCTCAGGGCAAATTAATATGATGGGAAGATCTGAAAAATAATGAAAGAAAAGACACAGCCCTGGATATATGGGTCTTGGGGGTCCCTTTTTCACTCTCCATCTGCATTCCATATCAATTCTGTTCAAATTAGGGTTGTTTTTCAATATGTAGAATGCACTATTGTGCATCTTGCAACTTTTTTTTTTTGACAACAGAAACACATGGAGTCCTCAGAGGATGGGAGAAGACCATCGGGCTTCCCATGCTGGATGGAGGGCAAAAAATGCTGGACTCCTGATCATCCTTTCTAAAAGGGTCTTAGGAAAGAATATAGGTACCAAAGAGTTAATTTCCTACAGCTTGGGTGTATGATCAGAATCAAAGGGCCAGCAAGCACTTGGGACCAGACATGTTCAATATACTTGGCACCATTATTTTTCCTACTCTCTTGGCCAACATCATTAATTGATCATGTCAGCCTTGCTCATTGGGCCCAGACAGGGTGAAGAATTGTTCTCAACATAAAGTTTTGTATCTACCACCAATTGACAATTGATTGAAGTTGTAAGTCAATATAAAGATCTTTTTGTCATTCCCAACACAGAAGATCCCCAGGTGAGAACCAGATGGAAAGAAGACGTACAGACAGTCACGACTTTGGAAATCTCTCTGCAGATTCAAGTAGTCCTTTCTGCAGTAGAAGAGCTGCCATTTGCATGATTTCAGAGGTTATATTCTTGGGATTTGACTTTGCCAGAAGACGCTCTTAATGTCTTTCTGGCAGGCACGTCTCTGATGACCACATGAAGAATAAAGGGCATGGCAGAGGAGAAAGTTCAACTTCATTATCCATAGAACACCCTTTTCCCTGTTGCCAGTTACCCAGCTGTGGGTCATACACAGGCTCTCAAGGAAAATAACCTCAACAGAACAGACTGGGCCACCAACCACATGGTGAAGCCCCAGATGGGGTTTCCAGGGCTGATTTCCCTTTTCTGAGACTTTGAAAAGTGAAATCTGTTGGCCCATAGCCTTTTAGCCCACCGGTTACCCACTGTAAGTTCATTCTGAATCACAGAGAAAAGCGGCCCACATATACAAAGCCACACGGCAAGCTCTCTTACAGTAACTTGAATCTACCTGAACTTTCTCGCTCTAATTGCCAATACCCTGAGCTTTCATTTTTGAAAAGCATATGATGTTGTTTTCAGACAACTAAAATCATTTTTGGAACAAGACAGAAATACATAAAATGAATTAATATATACCTAGATCAAAATTTCCATCACTAGTCTATTCACAATTCAGAGTCCACAAATCTTCACAGAAGGTTAATATCTCCTGAAAATTGTTTAATTGTTTTGGTATTGTGGCTATTAGCCAAAGGGGTCTGTCTTTCCAATTATCTAAGAAATATATGTTGAAGATATGCTAATATACCTAAGAATAACACCACTGATATTATCAAATGTATGGTTAGATTTATCCACTGGTTCAATGTCCTTCGTATGCATTTTTAAGATATGGCCTCTTTTCCCACATGGAGAAGCTAAGGCTATTAATAGGTATCCCATGATTTAACCAACGTCTCAGAAAACACTAAAGGTGCAAGAAGTTATAAGAAGAGTCCAGGGGCTAATATTCCCTTGAGAGAAGACATTATTCCTTCTCTTTATTTGTATGTGTAAAATCTTGCTTTTGACTTGACCAGGCTGAAGAAAATAATGTCGCTCAGGCAACTACAGACTGTGAAATTAAGGTCAAGGAATCAGACCACTTGAAGCTGCAAATCCTTATCCTTGAAACCGTCACAGAGTCAAAGAAATCTGGCTTTGAACAAATGCATCCGTTTGGTCTCTTCTATTCGTTTTTGCTATTGGTGGAAGACACTGGTGGTTTTGAGATTGGCAGGAAACAGTTCCAAAGAAAAACAAAGCTTTTCTATAAGCACGTTGGCTGGCAATAGTACCCTTTTCTCCTTTGAACCCTCAACGCCTTTCTTGGTTTTGAAAATATTTTCCTTTTGAAGCCTTCTTCCCAAAGCTGTCAGCAGATTTATGACAAATGTATCTTGCAGCAGAGCAGAGCTGTTTCTTTATTCTACACCTGCCAAATAGATTGCTTTTGACTTGGGCATCTGTAACCACTGATGGGCCCAACTACAGTGCTGAAGTGAACTGGGTTCTACAAAATAAAATCAAATGTACTATTTACCATGCATACTATTTATATGCCAGGTGCTTGGCGTTTATTATTTCTCAGACAAAAACAATATGGAGTTGTTATTATTATCCTTATAAAAAGCTTCAAAAACAATGTCAAAATAATTGAATAGCAACTAAATAGGTGACTGAAAACCATACAGAAAATTGGAATTTCAACCCAGAAAAAAATCTGAATTGAAAACCTGGGCTCTATACCATTGTCCTTTCAACATAAACATTCTCTGAATACATTTTACCCAGGTTTCAGCTTTTCAAAATACAAAGTTTAAACTAATCACATTTTGTAGTTCTCTTGATAAGAGTCACCTTATGATGTTTACATTCCTTCCTCTTTCAAGAACTGAAAATGCCTAAATTCATGGAGTTACACACTACGTTACATTTACTTTGATCAATTTTGCAATGAGCTGCATTTGAGGTCTTTGATTATTTGTGTGTCAAATTCAGCACAGTAATTCAGGTACCAGAGAAAATAAATCGCAAGTGTTATAGCAGGACTTGCATGCATTATTTTTCAAAGCACAAATACAAATAAAAATCACTGTCTCATGTGATTGTCATATTAATGAGGTCAGGCACCTTATTTGGACTTAAGTAATTCCTCTCAATATTTAATTTATTAAGTAGTTTCTTCATAACATTTTGTGGAATTTTTAAGGATATGAGAGGGAATTTGGTCTTCTATACTTAATTCAATTTCAGTAACTTTTGGGTGTGTTTACCCGCATTTTTTCTTATGCTTCCTGAATGCTTGGTGTAACTATGAGACAAATGTTATAGCTGTTTTTACAATGAGGACACTGAAGCTTGGGGAAGGTGAGTTACTCATTCTGTATGAACGAGAGCCAGAATTTGAAACCAGGAATTTGTCTCAAAAGCCCATGTTTAATGCCTATACAAAGTAGCAAAGGTACAGAGGTGGCTTATCAAGAGCCCGTTTGGGAAGGGACATAGCCCAGGGCAGTTAAAGGTAAGGGAGGCAGGCAGCAGAGGAGGTGGGAAGCTGGGTCATAAGAGGAGTGTACGAACCGAAGGATGTACTGGGAATGGTTGGTCATCTACTCAAAACCCAGCTCCTTGCCAAATAGATACCAGCCTGTTATCACCACCCGATGCTGGGGATCTGACCATCCCCACCAAAGAGGCTTCACGTTTCTAAGTTCAAGTCCCTTGTCTAATTGGTTCAAGAACGCAGAGCACAGTCAATTAGCATTCATCAATCCTCAGCCTATTGGGATTTTTTAGGAATGACATATGACCTGCCCCAATGGGCATATGACTCAAGTGGGCCAATGCGATGGCAGGAGGGAGTTCGAGAAGTCATCCAAGAAAAAGATTTATGGACTTAAAAAAACAAAACACCTGGAAGATGTGGGAGGTCCAGACCTGCCATAGTCCTTTTACCACCAGCTTGGAGAAGAACCCCCCTGAGGTGAAGAGTCATAACTTTTAGAGGAAAGAATAAAGTCAGTGTCACATGGTGGGTTAAAAAATCTCCATTCCTGGAATCACCTGGTGCCATCCAATCCTGGCCCTGCCATATACTAGCCAGGTAACCAGGGACAAGTCATGTAACTTCTCTAAGCCACTGTCGTCTGATCTGATAAATGGGGATATGGATAAAACCACCTCACAGGAGGTACTTCGGGAGAAATAAATGAAGAGGATACATGATGGACAGTAGACAGATAAATGATAGAGATGCACAGGTAGATATCTCAGCATCTGATACTCAATAAATGGTTATTATTCTAATCTCAGCCACAGTGAAACCTTTATGCCTCTGATGAAGGAGGAAGAATTAGTGGCTATATTTGAGTTTAAGGATTTTAACAAACATTACTGAACACTTCATACAATAAGTCATGGTTCAGGGTAGATTTTCTATAGTTGCTTCTTATTTACTAAGAAGCAGAGTCAGTAAACTTGCCCAGATTTGGGGCAAGGAAGAGAATCAGCTGTGAAGCTGATCATGACGTATAAAATTGCTGACCTGGGTGAACTGCAATTGATATATAGCTCAGGTTTTATGCTTGACAGTCCCTCTGAACCAAAAGCAAAGAGGGCTTCCCGTGAAATCAGATTAAATAAGAACTTCAGCCTCAGAACCATTCTGATTCTGCAGGTCTGCTGCATAAATCACCCAGGTCTGAAGCAATCCGAGTAACTAAGGCTAATATGGACAGTGTGCATCTCTTGATTGTCAGGGGGACCCGAGAACAAGGTAACTCAATTCCATGTGCAGAAATTGAAGGAACAGGAGGAATACATTTTCTGGCTTTCTACCAACAAATGAAGCTTGCCTACTTTGTGCTATGGTTTGGCAACTGAGTTTTTTCCATCATAGAAAGGCAGTTATTAGAGAAGAAAGGTCAAAATGTAAACATGCACTACTTTCTAATCTACTATGAATTTGCTGATGGTTCATCATCTTGGTCTTCAAAAATGCTGTACAATGAACTTTTTTTATACATTTTTGAAATTTTTAATGGGGATAACATGAGAAAACAATTAGAATAGTAACCCCATACATTTAAAAAATTGTTTTAAATTATCCTAGCACACTCTCACTTACTTTTATATCTCTCGTAGAGGAAGGAATATAAATAAAAGAAGAAATCGAGGAGTTCTGGGAAGATGGCAGTGTGAGCAGGAAGGCGGAAATCTCCCAAAACTATATAAATCTATGAAAATACAGCAAATACAACTACTCCTAAAAGAGAGACCAGAATATACAGGACAGCGCACAGCCTGCATCTGCACCTGAAAGGACTCGGCACCCCGCGAGGCAGGTAAGATACGGATCCGCGACCCGGCGGGACCTGAGCACTCCCCCACCCCAGCTCACGGGCGGGAAGAGAGGATTCAGAGCCGGGAGGGAGCGGAAGAACAGGCCCACGAAATAACCAGCCCCAGTGATCTATGCCAGGAGCGCTGACACACATCACGTGGTGCATCAGATATTGGAGAGGCAGAAGGTGCAGGTTTTGAGCTGGGAACGCACCCAGGTCCATGCAGGCAGCGCCCTGGGACAAGAGAAAAGCGCGTGCTGGTTTTAGCGGTCTTGGAGAGGCGGGGGGCCCAGCGAGGGAACACGATCGCCCCAGCACGCTCAGCCCAGCGGGATGGGAGTCCTGAGGAATTTCGGACCCCTTGGTTGGTGACTGGGAAAAGGTAGCCACACTGAAACTTTACATAGAGAACAATAGCCTCCCATTCGTTCCCGTCCTGGCCAGAGCTACAAAGAGCGGCGCGGCAGTGGCTGCGAAATAGTGGAACAACAGCGCTACCTACAGCATCCTTACAGAATCCACTCCCGAGGGGCATTTTTTCCCCCCTTTCTTTTCTTTCCTTATTTTTTTCTCTTTTCTTTCTCTTCCTTCTTTTTTTTTTTGTTTGATTGTTTTTGTTTTGGTTTGTTTTTTCTTGGTTTTTTTTTTTTTAAGTCTTAAAGAGCCCAGCTGACATACATGGCACCTACCAGTACCACTTCAATCACCATGAAAAGACAGAGGAATATGGTACAGACAAAGATCACCCAGACTCAGACAACACCTGAGAGGGAACCTGAAGGGATGGAAATGCACAATCTTTTTGAAAAAGAAATCAGAATAAAAGTCATAACCATGCTGATGGATCTACAGAGAAATATGCAAGAGCTGAGGGAGGAAGTGAGGGAAGTCAGGAAGGACAATGCAGAAATGAGACAAGCTATTGATGGGCTTAGCAGCAGACTGGACAAGATGCAAGAGATTGTTAATGGAATAGAAATCAGAGAACAGGAATACAGAGAAGCTGAGGCAGAGAGAGATAAAAGGATCTCTAGGAATGAAAGAATATTAAGAGAACTCTGTGACCAATCCAAACAGAACAATATTTGTATTATAGAAGTACCAGAAGAAGAAAAAGAGAGAAAAAGGGATAGAAAGTGTCTTTGAAGAAATAATTGCAGAAAACTTCCCCATGCTGGGGAAGAAAATAGTCTCGCAGTCCACGGAAGCCCATAGATTTCCTAACACAAGGGACCCAAGGAAGACAACACCAAGACACATAATAATTAAGATGGCAAAGATCAAAGATAAGGACAGAGTATTAAAGGCAGCTAGAGAAAGAAAAAAGATCACCTACAAAGGAAAACCCATCAGACTATCATCAGACTTCTCAACAGAAACCTTACAGGCCAGAAGAGAATGGCATGATATATTTAATGTAATGAAACAGAAGGGCCTCGAACCAAGAATGTTGTATCCAGCACGGTTATCATTTCAATATGATGGAGGGATTAAACAATTTCCAGACAAGTGAAAGTTGAGAGAATTTGCCTCCCATAAACCACCTCTACAGGACATCTTAAAGG
This sequence comes from Phataginus tricuspis, assembly GCA_029783875.1. NCBI lineage: Eukaryota > Metazoa > Chordata > Mammalia > Pholidota > Manidae > Phataginus > Phataginus tricuspis. The sequence goes on from JAQQAC010015287.1 coordinate 16,736,800, forward strand.
AACTGCTCTAGAGGGAAGCACTCCTAAGGCTAAAAAGATGTCACCAGAGAAAATAAAATCATAGCAAAGAAAGCAAACCATCCAAATACTAATTAAAGGCAAAGAATAAAACACCTACTATATAAAGAATGAAGGAGGAAGAATAAGAAGGGAGAGAAATAAAGAAACATCAGACTGTGTTTACAATAACTTAACAAGAAAGTTAAGTTGGATTGTTAAACAGTAAAGAAGCAACCCTTGAACCTTTGGTAACCACGAATCTAAAGCCAGCAATTGCAATAAGTACATATCTATTGATAATCACCCTAAATGTAAATGGACTGAATGCACCAATCAAAAGACACAGAGTAACAGAATGGATCAAAAAGAAAGACCCATCTATATGCTGCCTACAAGGAACTCACCTCAAACCCAAAGATATACACAGACTAAAAGTGAAGGGATGGAAAAAATATTTCATGCAAACAACAATGAGAAAAAAGGAGGTGTTGCAGTACCTGTATCAGACAAAATAGCCTTCAAAATGAAGAAAGTAGCAAGAGATAAGGAAGGACATTACATAATGATAAAAGGGTCAGTCCAATGAGAGGATATAACCATTTAAAACATATATGCACCCAACACAGGGGCACCGGCATATGTGAAACAAATACTAACAGAATTAAAGGAGGAAATACACAGCAATGCATTCATTTTAGGTGACTTCAACACACCACTCATTCCAAAGGACAGATCAACCAGACAGAGAATAAGTAAAGACACAGAGGCACTGAACAACACACTAGAACAGATGGACCTAACAGACATCTACAGAACTCTACACCCAAAAGCAACAGGATACATATTTTTCTCAAGTGCTCATGGAACATTTTCCAGAATAGACCACATACTAGGCCACAAAAAGAACCTCAGTAAATTCAAAAATATTGAAATTCAACCAACCAACTTTTCAGATCATAAAGGTATAAAACTAAAATTAAATTAAAGAAAGTAAACAAAAAGACTCACAAATACATGGAGACTTAACAACATTCTCCTAGTTAATCAATGGGTTAAGGACCAAATCAAAACAGAAATCAAAGAATATATGGAGACAAATGACAACAACAACACAAAGCCACAACTTCTGTGGGACGCAGCAAAGGCAGTTTTAAGAGGAAAGTATATTGCAATCCAGGCCTATTTAAAGAAGGAAGAACATTCCCAAATGAATAGTCTAAAGACACAATTACTGAAATTGTAAAAAAAAGAACAAATGAGACCCAAACACCAGAAGAAAGGACATAATAAAGATCAGAGAAGAAATAAATAAAATTGAGAAGAATAAAACAATAGAAAAAATCAATGAAACCAAGAGCTGGTTCTTTGAAAAAAATAACACAAAATAGATAACCCCCTAGCCAGACTTATTAAGAGAAAAAGAGAATCTACACACATAGACAGAATCAGAAATGAGAAAGGAAAAATAACGACAGACCCCACAGAAATACAAAGAATTATAAGAGAATATTCTGAGCATCTATATGCCAACAAGCTGCAAAACCTAGAAGAAATGGACAACTTCTTAGAAAAATACAACCTTCCAAGACTGACCAAGCAAGAAACAGAAAAACTAAACAGACCAATCACCGGCAACGAAATTGAATTGGTAATCAAAAATCAACCCAAGAACAAAACCCCTGGACAAGATGGATTCACCTCTGAATTCTACCAGACATATAGAGAGAAATATCACCCATTCTCCTTAAAGTTTTCCAAAAAATAGAAGAGGAGGGAATACTTCCAGACTCATTCTATGAAGCCAGCAGGACTCTAATACCAAAACCGGGCAAAGACCTCACCAAAAAAGGAAACTACAGACCAATATCCCTGATGAATGTAGATGCAAAAATACTCAACAAAATATTAGCAAACCGAATTCAAAAATACATCAAGAGGATCATACACCATGATCAAGTGGGATTCATCCCAGGGATGCAAGGATGGTACAACATTTGAAAATCCATCAACATCATCCACCACATCAACATAAAGAAGAACAGAAACCACATGATCATCTCCATAGATGCTGAAAAAGCATTTGACAAAAATTCAGCATCCATTCATGATTAAAACTCTCAACAAAATGGGTATAGAGGGCAAGTACCTCAACATCATTGAGGCTATATATGACAAACCCACAGCCAACATCATACTTAACAGCAAGAAGCTGAAAGCTTTTCATCTAAGATCGGGAACATGACAGGGATGCCCACTCTCTCCACTGTTATTCAACATAATACTGGAGGTCCTAGCCACGGCAATCAGACAAAACAAAGACATACAAGGCATCCAGATTGGTAAAGAAGAAGTCAAATTGTCACTATTTGCAGATGACATGATACTGTACATAAAAAACCCTAAAGACTGCACTCCAAAACTACTAGAACTAATATCTGAATTCAGCAAAGTTGCAGGATATAAAATTAACACAAAGAAATCTGTTGCTTTCCTATACACTAACGGTGAACTAACAGAAAGAGAAATCAGAAAAACAATTCCATTCACAATTGCATCTAAAAGAATAAAATGCCTAGGAATAAACCTAACCAAGGAAGTGAAAGACCTGTACTCTGAAAACTACAAGACACTCCTAGGAGAAATTAAAGAGGACACTAACAAGTGGAAATGCATCCCATGCTCTTTTCTAGGAAGAATAAATATTGTCAAAATGGCTATACTACCTAAAGCTATCTACAGATTCAACACAATCCCTATCAAAATACCAACACCTTTCTTCAATGAACTGGAACAAATAATTCTAAAATTCACACGGAACCACAAAAGACCTCAAATAGCCAAAGCAATCCTGAGAAGGAGGAATCAAACAGGGGGAATTATGCTCCCTGACTTCAAGCTCTACTACAAAGCCACAGTAATTAAGACAATTTGGTATTGGCACAAAAACGGACCCACAGACCAGTGGAATAGAATAGAAAATCCAAACATTAATCCAAACATATATGGTCAATTAATATTTGATAAAGGCGTCTTAGATATACAATGGGCAGATGATGGCCTCTTCAGCAGCTGGTGTTGGAAAAACTGGACAGCTACATCTAAGAGAATGAAACTGGACTACTGTCTAACCCCATACACAAAGGTAAACTCAAGGTGGATCAAAGACCTGAATGTAAGTCATGAAACCATAAAACTCTTAGAAAAAAACATAGGCAAAAATCTCTTGGACATAAACATGAGCGACTTCTTCATGAACATATCCCCCCGGGCAAGGGAAACAAAAGCAAAAATGAACAAGTGGGACTATATCAAGCTGAAAAGCTTCTGTACAGCAAAGGACACCATCAGTAGAACAAAAAGACATCCTACAGTATGGGAGAATATATTCATAAATGACGTATCCAATAAGGGGTTGAAATCCAAAATATATAAAGAACTCACACACCTCAACAAACAAAAAACAAATAGTCCAATTAAGAAATGGGCAGAGGACATGAATAGACACTTCTCCAAAGAAGAAATTCAGATGGCCAACAGGCACGTGAAAAGATGCTCCACATCGCTAATCATCAGAGAAATGCAGATTAAAACCACAATGAGATATCACCTCACACCAGTGAGGATGGCCAACATCCAAAACACAAACAACAACAAATGTTGGCGAGGATGTGGAGAAAAGGGAACCTTCCTACACTGCTGGTGGGAATGCAAATTAGTTCAACCATTGTGGAAAGCAGTATGGAGGTTCCTCAAAAAACTCAAAATAGAGACACCATTTGACCCAGGAATCCCACTCCTAGGAATTTACCCCAAGAATGCAGCAGCCCAGTTTGAAAAAGACAGATGCACCCCTATGTTTATTGCAGCACTATTTACAACAGCCAAGAAATGGAAGTGTCTATCAGTAGATGAATGGATTAAGAAGATGTGGTACATATACACAATGGAATATTATACAGCCATAAGAAGAAAACAAATCCTACCATTTGCAACAACATGGATGGAGCTAGAGGGTATTATGCTCAGTGAAACAAGCCAAGTCGAAAAAGCCAAGTACCAAATTATTTCACTCATATGTGGAGTATAAGAACAAAGAAAAAAACTGAAGGAACAAAACAACAGCAGACTCACAGAACCCAAGAACGGACTAATAGTTACCAAAGGGAAAGGGACTGGGGAAGATGGGTGGAAAGGGAGGGATAAGGGGGAAAAAGGGGCATTACAATTAGCAGATGTAATGTTGGGGGGGCACGGGGAGGGCTGTACAACTCAGAGAAGACAAGTAGTGATTCTATAGCATCTCACTATGCTGATGGACAGTGACTGTAATGGGGTTGGTGGTGGGGACCTGATGAAGGGGGTAGTTTAATCACCATAATATTGCACATGTAATTGTAGATTAATGATACCAAAATAAACTATTAAAATATATATTAAATGAGATAGTATATATAAGGCACATAGCATAAGAAATAAGAGCTCGATAAATATTTTTTAAAAAGGAGGACATCATGATTTTTATTATTGTTATTATTGTAACAATAGTAATTATAAAACCTGGGACTAAGCCTGTTTTTCCTTCAGGTGGGAATGTGTCAGAGAAGTCAGTGCCCACTGCAGTCACAGGCCAAATCAAGTCGCTGAGAGAGAGGAAGGAAGGGCGGCAGATACAGGGAGTACAAAACGTAGACGAGAGAAGAAGTCAAATCAAAAAGGTCAAGGAGAAGAGAAAGTAGGTCCAAGTCAACAGGACAGAAGCCACGTGACTATTCTGCAGTGTGAGTCAGGGATATGACCCTTGCCCACCCTCTATCTCTGCCCAGAATGAGGGCTGCCCATTCTCTGGGTATCTGGGCCACATGCACCAAGAAATCCAGTATATTTTTCAGAGTGACTATCTTTCTTGACAAAATACAGTTCTACATGTGTAATAGAGACACCCCACCCTCCCCCAGGGCCTAGCATTTAAGGAATATTCTGAACCCATGGCCACAGCATTAAGCCATGTGAACCTTTGGGTTACTCTCAGCCTATTCTTGTTTCTCTAGCAATGAAATGGGACAGAACCAAGAAGCTTAGCAAAGCATGCACCCAGCAGTACTATATCAAGGGGCTGTAGTTTATGAGGGATGACCACCAGCTCTGCTCACTCCCTGACAACTCCTCATACAGTCTTTAGAGTAATGATCTCTAAAGAGAGATCCTGCACCACGTAAATGAAATTCAACTGGCTTGCTTATTAAATAGCAGTGTCCTGGAGTCTGACTTGCTGGATATGCCACATAATTGCCTGTGTCTTTGACACGTGCTTCAATTACGATGAAATGACCTGTTCTTTACCCAACTACCCGGCCCAAATTTGCTCGTGGGTGACTATCAATTGATGTTTGCAGAGGTGTTAAAAATAGCCACAGTGTGCAGGTAATATTTAAAGGAACATCTCCCCCCAAGGGTGTTCGCAATTTTGAAGTGGCCTTCAAGAATAGATATAGTATCTTTTTTTTATGAGAAGAAAGACATTGTAATATTAAAAGACACTGGTTTGTCAATGACTGATATGCAAATGCTCAAATAATAAAATTTTAACCAAGAATTGTGGAACACTGAATTATTGTGTGCCACATCCATTGTAAGCAATACTGCTAATTATTAAAAACTGTAGGAGAAGTAATATCCCCTTTTTTAATGAAGGAAAACTGCGTGTTGAAGTAGTAAAATGCTTTGTTCCAAGACCATACATTTAGCAGATGTCTAACTCAGAATTTTAATTTTATGTTGTTTTGGCCATATAGCTATGTCTTTTTCCACTACACCACACTACTTTCTGGAATAACAGCCTTTCACAGGCAAAATACGCCAACCTTAAAGAATTCCTATGACACCCATTTGGCTAAAGTTGCTGAGGCCCTAATTATTTTTATGAACGATTAAAGCCTTTTAAGTTTGTAGATATTTCTTTATTAAGGGCTAGCGGTGCTGGGTTGAAAATGTGTCATTTTCATTACTGCCCTGAGACTGCCTGTACCCAACTCTTATATTTGCTATTTTGATTTCATTTCTATCGCTTTTCAAAGCGACGCCTGTCTGAAATTTATTTTTTTCAAGTTGTTTGCATTATTATGAATTAACCCCAAAGAAAGGTTATAGATTTTCAGAGATGTGTAGGAAGGGTGGGAATTTGTTTGTGAAATTCTTATTTATTGACTGGAGCATGAATTCCAAGGGTTTATCAATTTGCCACTCTGATTCTCAAGGAACACAACCTCTTTCCTATGTCCAACTCTCAGAAGACCGTTTTTGAAGAAGACTTAAATGCATCTGCCCAACTACTTTAGTTTTGGTTTGTTTTATTTTGGTTTTCTCTAGCCAGAACACAAATCTTGAAATCTAACTGATCAGATGGGTTTTGGAACCTTGGATAGCAATTCGTTTAAACTGAACATTACCTTTACTCAGAGACATGCCTGGGAGGATTTGGGACCCTCTGGAACTGGCAAGCATTCTTTAAGCAGCCATCTATTTGCGTAGAGTAAGGTAATCAATGGAGAACATAAACCGTGAATGCTGACCTCCCACGGTACATTCATGACACTGTTGATCCCAGGGCTCTTTGCTGGCAGATGCACTCCCCTTCCTTCCCCTGAATCTGTACCATCAGGGGAACAATGGGTGTGGAGCATTTTCCCATCTGTCTGGCAGCCTCATTTGGCTGTTTGGCCAATGATAATCACAGGAGGGAGGTGAGGATAGAAAAGAGCCCAGATATTTCTCCCCCTTCTTCTTCGCCGCAGGCAGGATTTTGGGCACGGACTTCACATACTCCGTGGCATCAGTTCCCTGGACATGTCCACCGTGGGTCTAGCTTCCAAGGGCCCCTGGCCCCCGGGCTCAGGGAGCATCAGCCCCCACCCCTTTGTCTCTCCAGCCCGGGTGTGTTGACGGCTTCCTGCTGTGGGAGTCTCCCGGGTTACCTGACTGCCTCTTAGGTGGGTTTTCATTCCTTCATCACCTATAACCGATTCCCTGAGTGTAGATATCTCAACTGGCTTTTGTTTTTGTGGCTAAACCCTGATCTACACAGCTCTGTGCACATAACATTCATCGTAACATTAATGATGTGTTGAGGGTTGTTTTAGTGCCTCATAACAATGATAACCTAGAGAAGTATTGGGAAATTGCGACAAACCTATTTCCAAGATGTTGAGCTATAATTAATTATTGAGTTTTGCTATTATGCATTTTTAAGTGTGGAGAAGAAAATGTATTTTGCTGAAAGGATGTATTAAAAGGCCATTCTAACTACACAGCAACCCTTTCTATTTCTACTTAAAGGAACTCTCTTGGAAGAAAATAACACACCAGTTTTCTTGGGATTTTTGCTAGTTTGTTTTTTGACGGTGTTCAAGGTTATTAAATCATCTAGTTAAAAAAATTCTATTCCAGGTATGTCCCAAATAATAATTTCCTATGAAAATCTCTTAAATTTCTAAGCACAAATACAGACACCTATCAAATGCTTTTGTGTTATCAACTTCATGAGACTTGTGCTATATAAAAACCTCTTCATCTACATTCAGAAAATTCATTAATAGTATATTTTGTGTATTTGTACAAAGTGCAAAAGAGGGTCAAAGTTACTTTTATCACATTGCCGTTTGAATATAAGGAAGCTAACCAGAGACTTCCGTAGGCTGGACGGCCACTTCCCTCTCACTCAGCCAGGGGTGCTGCTGGGGTGAGTGTGGAGTGCGGAGGAGAGGGAACCATCCCTAGTTCTGGTCTCAAACTCTTACACAGACAAACCTGGTTTTCTTTAAACCCCATTTCCTTGTATTCTTGTTTGCACAAGTAAATTATATTTTAGCTTCCAATGCAGAGAGATGAGGCCATATGTCTAAGTTATAGCCAGTAGTATGTGGGAGAAAATAATATATGCTCCTTTCAGTCCTGCGGCTTAGAAATTTCCTGATGAATTTTCCCCTCTTGATTTTTTCACTATGCCAAAAGCAGATAATGTAACTGAAGAACATGAACTTCTTAATGGTAGCAAGCTATCAGCACAAGCTGGGTTCCTGAGTGACTGTGTGGAGCAGAATGCCCCAAGTTTCCCAAAGGCAGGTAGGTACTGGACTGTGATGTGTGGAGAGACTTATTTTTACTGTGTAAGTCACTTGAAATTTCAAGGTTAGGGTAGCAAGTGTTTACCTTGATAATATGCAGATAACTTAAGCACAGACAGAACAAATTTTCAGAGATAACCATTAATCTGAGATCTAAATCTCTCCTTTCGGATTCTTTTTACTACTTCATCCGTCTTTTCCTCTCCTTTTCCTCCTTCTGATTTCCCTATGTTCATGTTAATAGGGAAAAATAGGCTCTGTTGAAATATAAATTAAGCAGGGCATGCTGCCAAAGGCTTGTCTTCTGGTGTGCCTTGAGGCCTTAACATGTGTTTTATTTTCCATAGCTATAGCAAGAAACCTTTTTGTTAGTCTTTTGAGGGGGTGAGGCATCAAGAGCAAATAACAGGGACTTGCCCCACCTGCTCTCCAAGCTGGACGGAAGACTTGCTCTGTGTTTACAGCAATTAAACCTTTCTAAATGGGCCATCGATCTCTTCCAGAAGGGATAACCTGCTCTTTTGCAAGAGGAAAGGCAGGAAGGATCTCTTTTTATGAGGACCTTTAAAAAATGAAGGGTTGGCAGGAACTGAGGACAGAATAGGAGAAAAGGATATTTGGATAGAATACAGAAGAGAAAACAGGGGTATTTGACGATATTCTAGGGCCAGGGGCTGCTGATGCCAATGGACCAAGAGCAGTGTGCAGGGGGAACCCCAAGAGAAGTAGCAGTGGACCCATTTCCATATTTCCTTGCTTCCTAAAAGCTGACCATTCACTGTGTGAGGATGCAGTCTGAGGTCCTGAGACCACTACGTATCTAATGGAGAAGCAGAGGAGCAAGAGACCCAGTACTCTGAAAGCTGATGTGCTCTATGCCAGTAATTCTTGAAGCCAGATCAGAAGAGAGGGGACACTCCTGGGGGGACAAATCTGTGAAACTGTATCTTAGTTTCTTCTCAGGCTGTGTCATATCTTTATTGATTTCCACTCATAACGATTCTTACCCATATGTCTTTGCATAGCTGATCCTGAATAAAATAGGGAATGCAGGGATCTAATAACGCAGTTCCCACCTGTATTAAATACTCTGTACAATGTGACTAAGTTCAACTTCACTTGTGGGTGGCTCCTTGTAATGGGTCATGCTGACAGCAGAATGGCCTCCTGGGACAGCAGAGAGAACATCACTTTGAAGTAAAACAAAAATTGCTGGCTGTTGGGAAATCTACTAGCTTCTTCTGATTTCTTTCCTCTCTGGGTGACCTGCATTCTGGAAGGGTAGCGAGGATAAATGCAATAACGTATGTATGTGAATGCACCTGGCACGTGCCCTGGCACATGGCAGGCATTCAGTGAATCTGCAGGTACTATGTAATGATACCTTCTAAAGGTAAATGAGCCTTGGTGTTTCTATCCCCAGGGAGACCCGGGGAGAACACCTGTCGTTTCTAGTACAGGTGTGGTCATGCTATTTGCTCATACCTACACAAGCATTTTACTTTCTTCAGAGCTCCTGTGGGTCTGAGAGCCCTCACAGCAGGAGAAGGATGCAGAATATGGGACTAAAGTCTGCAATATTCTCTGGCACCATGAATGCCCCATGCCTCGCACCTGGTCCTAAAACAAGTCCCAGAGTGACACGGATTTTCCAAACTCTGATCTTTAAACAGCCACTATCTTCTTCACTGTTACAGTACCTCAATGAAAAGGTGTGTGTTCTTATTTGGTGTCGGTCTCCGCCTATCAGTGGCAACGCTGTCTGTGGCAAGCCCCCCAGACATTTCTGCTGGAGTCTGTGCTGTAGCTTGATGGGCCCTATGGTTCTTACTATGACTGAAAAGGCACCTCAGCAACAACCATCAGGGAGCTCTGAAAATCAGGGTTTATAACTCACAGTTCCAGGAGGCTACACAGCTTCAGCACACCTGGAGCCACATGGGGAGATAGGGTAGAGAGAGTAGGGACCTGGGGTTCCACCTTTATTGGCGTCAAGGGTGGGGTGCCTAGGGTTTCATGTGTTCACTCTTCGTGAATTTAAAGCATAAAGTGGTCATTAGGCCAGGGGAAGGAAAAGCAGAGTCACTCAAGAGTCAGATATTAGGATTATCCAGGCTTTCTAAAAGGGGGACTATGTGGGTGGGGCAGCCTGTCTCTAGTGGTGCAGTTGGCAAGGTGTTTATTGAGATGGATGTCTTTGAAATGGATGCCTCGGCAATCAAAAGCTTAATGTCAGGCTCTTATACTACAGCCAGAAAGCTTGTTATCATGCATCTTCTGTGCAGATCTTTTAATAGATGAAGAATCTGAGAATCAAAGCATAAAGTAACCTGACCAACCCCACATAGCAAGTCAGGGCTTTATCTGGAATTTACAATCAGGATTTTTTTTACCATAAGACTTATATATTTGATGTACCTTTCTCATTTTCCAAAATATTTTTCCTCTATCCCAAAAGGCAAGCAGAAAGATAAAATTTTCCTTTTTACCTTCCTTTCTTCCTTCTTTTTCCTTTTCTTTCCTCTCTTCTCCTCTCCCTTTCTTCCTTCCTTCCTTCTTTTCCTTCTTCCTTCCTTCCTTCTTTCCTTTTTAACCTCTTTGATCTTTACATCTTTGGTAAACAACCCAGAACATTACCTTTGTGCCTCTGGACTATTTGCAACCCTTGGACATGCCCTGAAGACAGTGCCCGCTTCCCTTCTCCTGGCCCACTCTTCAGAGTGAGAATCAATTTGGGCAGAAAGGAGAAGTTCTTAAGTTAGGCCATAAGCTTGTGCAAGATGGAATGTCACCCTCTGAGCTGTTCCCTCTCCCTGGGCCTCAGAGCTCCCACTGTCAGGCAGATGTGAGCATCCCTCCCTGCCTGGACAAGGTCCTCCCTGTCTCTACCGGCCTCCTTGTTCCCAGATGGCAGAAAACACCCCAAACCCCTCCTGTTTCGTGTTTCAGTCTCCTGCCTATGAGGGCCAAACAAGATGTCAAAAGCCCAACAGGGCTCCCAGACCCCAACACAGGTTGGCCCCACGCACACTAAGACCCAGAAGGGGACTGGAGCTACCTCGGGGTTCATTATACCATAATTGTAATAAATTTACTTTCAGGTTTTGGTCCTTCCCTTATAAGGTTTGCTTAGGTACTTAGGGGTAAGTGCCTGCACACTAGGAAGAAGGTTATGTAACCTGAAACTGTCAATCAACATGTCAGCTAAATGACATAAGATGTGGGGAGGGATTTGCCACCATTAAAAATCAACACTAACCCTAATATCTCAGCTGCTTCTGCTTTCCCGACAGCCTGCTCTCCACTCTTCTTGAGCATGTACTTTCACTCTGCTTAATGAGCTCCTGCTCAAGACTGTCCTAAGTCTGTCTCTTGATTGAATTCTTTCCCTTGAGAAGACAAGGACCTAGAAATAGAACACACCCAACCAGCACCCCCTCTCCACAGAGAGTGACCTCTCATCCAGTCACCTTCATCCAAAAGCATTATAGTAATTTCCACTTAGTACAGTGAATTGCAACCAAGAAATAATGGTGAAGATAAGCATTTTTATCCATTTTTCAAAACTTATGGGTTGTTACTCAAATGCCAATACAGTTTTTGACACAAGACTGTTACATGTAAGCTATTGGGTGAAAAGGTAACAAACATGTAGAAGTCAAAATTTTCATTCATGAAGATATAATCACACAAGACAGTGCATAAGTAGCTGTCAGAGGAGAGGAATGAATGGTAAGAGAGAAATCCAGGCGGATGAGGTGGTGGGGAAGTCTCCCTGCAGGAAGGGGGCTTTGGGAGGTGATTAGGATTTGAAAGCATAAGAGTTAAGGAAGAATGATCTAGAACTGGAAGAAGAGTATATACAAAAGCATAGAGGAAAAATATGTGCAAGGAGTGGTATAGAAATTAAGAAAATAAATCTTCAGAGTGTGAATCAATTTGGGCAGAAAGGAGAAGTTCTTAAGTTAGGCCACAAGCTTGTGCAAGATGGAATGTTAAGGAATGGGGTGGGACCACCGGACTTCATCCAGGTGTGAGTGGGCAAAGTCTGAGGGTTTGAAAAAAGAGACCATGATCAAAGGGATGTTTAAGAAAGATTACAAGGTCAAGGGGCATGGTTATTCAAGGCAGAAAAAGTTGTCAGGAATCATTTCAGTTTTCCAGCAGAAGGTGTTGAGTATCTGGGAAAGCAAAAGGAAAGGAGGAGCTGAAGAAAACAGCATAGCCGGGTCTAAGACGGAAGGAAGAGGCGTCACTCAGAGTGCATGGTTCTCAGGCTGAGCACGCACCAAAATCATACATAGGGCTTATTGAGACAGATTTCTAGGTCCCAGTCCAAGATCTTGCTCCTTATGACAGAGGATCACAGGGGCCAGGAATTCAAGGTCAAGATTCCATCAAAGATAGGATTATGTCTCGAACACTTAATGTCAGGCACCATATTGTATGGATTTCATGTCCCAGGATTAGAGTAGATGTGTAACAAGTCAAGGGATATTGTATTCATACTTGTTTAATCTCATGTGTCATTTGAACATATAATACCATAAACATTTCTTTTCTCAAACACCATAGCTGCAGCCCACACTCCCTTACTGAGGTCAGAACAGCAATTGAACAATTGTACTGCCCAGCAGTGATATCCTATGTATTTTCCAAAGTTAACCTGAATGAGAACTCCTAGAGCACACAACTCAGCTCCCCACTTCCAACATGTATGGGGAGTTTCCTCATCTTCTATTAGGCTCTTTGGACCCATGGTTATGCAAAGAACATAAGCAAACAGCTGCATTCAGCAGACCAGATGGTCCCTGTGACGGCAGAGAGAGGATGGAGACAACAGAAGTAACAGCCTATAAAGTAGGTTAGCACTACTGAAATCCTACTTTTTTCTATTGATATCAAGTGAAAGGTTAATTATTTCCATCCTTGTTCGCTTAATGGAGAGAATTAACCTCAAAGGCACAGTAAGAAATTTTCAGCAAAAATTCCATGACTACTTACTCTAAAACAGGAGAGTTATTGAATGTGCTTGGAGAACATAACGGAAACAATGAAGAGACTACTGTGAAACGCTGTTTGCTGGAGATCTACGGTTAAGTTTGTAGGCGGCTGGGAGGAAAATGAAGAAGGAATATGTTGCATCTTCTTTCTCAGTATTAAACCCAGATAAAAGACAAGATAGTCTTTTTGTTCCCAGATGTTGTTCCTTGAAATCCAAGATATTTGAAATTAATATATAAACTCCTTTCCTCTGTGCACAACATGAATCATGTTTAACATGGGTTACATTTAAAGATGTCATGTACACTCACACTTTATGAACATAAGAATATTTATGATTTTTCTAAATTTGGCATTTCATGTTTTCACTTTCCTCCTTAAGAAGACCTTCCTCACCGTACATTACATGTGTATACCATCTTCATGTATAAGACCACATTTAATCATATTTCAATATCTATGAAGAAAGAAATGTGTTCTCATTGTGGTGGGCATTACTGTTTTGCAACTTACAGATTTACTTGCTGAAGAACCATAAAGTTCATAAATGGCAGTTAAAATTCAGAATAATGATATTTCATCCACCCCCTTCATTCATATAAAAACCAAAGTTGTCAGTTGCCTGGCTCTGTATTTTCTAAAGAAGCATTTAGGGCCCAGTTCTTTTGTAAACAGTTATATGAAATAAAAAGAATACCATGACTCCACTAATAATAGTGCTTTAAAAAACAATAAGACACAGGAAGTAGAAGAAGCCATATAATACGTCTATAGCAAAATAAACATTTGGCTCCATCGTTAGAAATCAGAAGCAAATGTTTTCAGTCAAATTCACTGAATAATAAAAGAAAACCATGAAAATAAAAAAGACCAAAAAAATGAAATAAAAAGAGTAAGAACAAAATGCTTAGCCTTGATTCTACTACATAAAAATACCTTAACTGCATATTTTTTTGTATTGTAAATCATGCTTATTTGTAGATAATCTGGAAAAGAGCTGAGAATATGAAGACTAAGGTAGAAATCATCCATTATTCTAAAGATAATCAATACTCACATTTGGTTGCATTTTCCTTAATCACTTCTTTACACATTAAATATATGTATATTTATGTATCCTTTAAATATTCTGTATTTAAAATAGTCTATTCCACATTGAAAGTCATATATATTAATACCAAATTTTGGTGCTACTAATAGTGTGACAAACCTTTTTCCTATTATCGGATTCTTACTAAGTTCTCGCTCTCTGACGAGGAGGATAGAAATTTAGCAAGTGACTAATCAGAGCTGGAGCTAAGTAAGACTTTTATTGATTTCCAAGAGGAGGGAGGAGTTAAGAATTCATTCAAGTTTTTTAAATAACTAATCTTCCTTAGTCACATTCTACCATGAATAAGTCAGCAGAGAAACTTATAAATGTCCCTGGCTTCATGAAGCTTGGGTCCCAGTGTTCTTTTAAGATAAAGAAAGGGAAAATGCTGACCGAGAATTACTGACAGTAGGACTTACGCCTAAGGAACACCAATAGTTAAAAAAAAAAAGTATCTGCCGTGGCTGTGGAAAGAAAAATGAGGAACAGAAACTCCTGAGATTGTGGAGCCAGGGCCCCAAGTCCTGCCAGGAAAGGGAAAGACATGATGGTAACACTTCCAAGGAAGCAGTCAAAGACTGAAGAGGGCACAGTACATTTGGAAACACGAAGCTCATTACTAACGCAGATTAGGAATACACACATTCTTCCCGCGCTCATCTCACTGTCCCCACTTCATTTCCGCTTCTCCCTTCGGTGGTTACACCTTGAGCTTTGTTATGGCTTATTGCTCTGCCACCCCTGATATCACAAAGTCAGGCATTCCTCTCTGTAACCATAAGCATTTCTCGGATCTCATGGTCTCAAATTACATGCACAAAATATTTGGCATTGAACCCCTCGATAAATTGGCTCCTTTTCCTTCTATCCACTAGTCCTTTCCATTCCACAGTCCAACACTCTCCCAAGAACCTTGAACAACACTGACCCCAAAAAAGAGGGACACTTTGGTCACGTGGCAATGCTCCTCCACTCGTGAACCAATGGAAGTGCTAGACTCAACATCAAAACATGGTGCACTCTCTTCTTGTAAGATTTTTGTTTAACAAGTGAGAAGTGAATTGTCACAATCGCCTTAATTGCAAAAACACATCAGGAGGCACAGCTGTGCTTCCACGGTAGAAGGTGTAACTGAATTTCCATTAATAAGCCTCAACCCTATTGTGATACTCATTTCAAAAAGCCCATCCACTTGCCTGAAATTTCCACTTAGCCAATAAATCCATTTAGAAATCTCCTAGAGAGAGAGAAGATCTGAACCTATGAGATTCAGAGGGGCTGGGCCAGACAGCTTTTGTCTTAGAGTCGCCCAAATCATGAGAAAAGTATTCAAGGGCAAGTGGTTCATTTGGGTGAGATAGATATCAGGGAATAAAAGGGGAAGACAAGAAAAAAAGGCAGCCAGTCAAGGGTGTGTTAGGACAGGTAAGCCACTGAGTAATGAGCTAATCCTTCTGAAGAACTCAGGGACTCAGTGCAGAACATGGGACTCAGTTTCCCCACTTCTCTCTTGCCTCCAGGAAGGAGCTGGAATATTTGTTATCTACTAATAAAATAATCCATAGCCAGCAGTGAGGTATCGGGGATTGAAGGAAAGGAAGGGAGAGACAGGGAAAGCCTTAGGAAGGACATCAGACATCATGCACCACAATGCGAAGGCAGCCTCTGCTCAGCCTGTCCAAAGGTGCCCTGATAGCTCTAACATTTTACCTCCATGGCACAGGAATCTGTCAAATTGTATGGGCTTCTATTTGGGGAAAGCTTTCGTTTAAAAATTGTTATTTGGACTTGAAGAGTTCTAGATGAATGATATTCAATTTTTTCCCATTTTTTCTTAATCAGCAGATCCCTTTTCTGCTAGAATTCATTCTAATAAACAAGCATGGGAACTGTTGGTCTTCTCTAATGGTATAACTCAGTAGAAAGAGATGGTTGTACACATGCAGATGTTCGGAAAAGACCTGACATGAGACTTTGGCCTTGTTCTCCTTACCTGTTACTTTAATCAACATATGCTACTTTATATTATTGCCTGAAAGTTAATCCCCAAATTCCAATGATTTAACCCACTGAAGGGTTATTTTTCAATCACACCATGTCCATAATGGAACTGTAAGAATCTCTGCTGCACACAGTCACTCAAGGACCCCTGCTGACAAGGTGTCCATAATCTTATAGCTGCAACCTGTGCAAGAGGTGGTATCTTTCATCACAGTAGCAAGGGATGAGGGTATAAAGAATCAAACATGAGTTTCCTTTGTCTTAACTCAGAGGTGACAAACCATTTCTGCCCAGATCAACCAGAGCCATTCACACTATAATGCCTAATTGCAAAGGGCTAAGGAATGCAAAGGAACAAATATGTGATAATCCTTATTGTTTCTGCCATACCTATGGCACCTTAAAGATGATCCAGACCAGGGACTTTCCAACTGTGTGCTCCAGGAACCCTGCTGTTCCCAGCACCCTTCAGGTACTCCCGAAGGTGAAACAGTTATCTGCACCCTCCTCCCATGTTAACCAGAAAAGCTTTCCTTCATTATTTTCTCCACAGTGACAGTCCTCAAAGGATTTTGTTCAAAGAAAGGATTCTGTAGCTTAAAAAAAATATATGGCAAATGTGGTCCAACTTTTTCATTCTAAAGATAAAAATACTAAGACCTGGTGATACAGAGGGTTTAAGGTCATGAAGCTGGTTAGGAGACCTTGCACCAGAAGCTTGCTAGGGTGCTGTCCACTTTGACATTATGCTCCAGTAGACCCCTCGTCAGTGGGAACAACTTTTCTATAAGGGATTTTTGTCTGGAGAATCTGGGAAAATGTAAGCAAGAAGTGACTTGAAAAAAAAAATGAAAAGAAGAAAACAAATCAGGAGAGAGAGACAGAAACCAAAAGTTTTGGCAAAGTGGAAAAGGGGTACAGTGGGAGAGCCAGAGAGAGAGGGGCAGGGGGTGTGAAGAGTCTGCGAGCCCCAACAAGGCAGCCACTCAGTCGAGACTCCAGATGTGAGGACACAGCTTCAGCGAGTTCAGTACTGGACTCCACAGATACTTTTGCCAGATGGTGGGGTTGAGCTACAAATGCCCAGATGGGTGACAGAACTGGCTGTTGGTCTTCTCGTGTTTTGCTTCTTAGTGACTGCCTGGTCACTCTGCTGCCTGCTCTAAGATTACACCACCAGATAACGGGAAGGCTTTCTTTTAATCCTGAAGTCAGCATTTGGCTGGCCTCAAAGAAGTGAAGCACACCACTGAAGCTCTCTTGAGTGAGGCAGAACTCAGAGTAGGAGGTCGCTACCTTCCCAGATGGAGAGCAGTCTGTCCCCAAGAGCTGCAGAACTACAGAGAGCCGCAGAGTAAGTGAACTAGAAAGAGGCTATG
Organism: Phataginus tricuspis; assembly: GCA_029783875.1. Lineage (NCBI taxonomy): Eukaryota > Metazoa > Chordata > Mammalia > Pholidota > Manidae > Phataginus > Phataginus tricuspis. The sequence goes on from JAQQAC010015287.1 coordinate 16,754,397, forward strand.
GATTGCCAGCAGCAAGATCTTGGTAAATTGCCTTATCTTTCTGGGATGCCATCTCCTCCGGGGGATTTAACTACATGGTCTCTAAGTTCCATTTGAACACTGACACTTCATAATCCTCTGAAATGGCACCACAAAGGAAGGATAAGCAAGACAGCCATGTCCCATTGGAGCTTATATGACAGAATATCAGAAAAGCAAAACATTCTGCTTTGTTAAACAAACAAGGTAAATCCTTGCAGTTGCTCTCTGCAAGTGAGCAACTTGAAAATGTGGCAAGGACTTAACATAAGAGAAGGAAGCTAGAACAGCTTTAATGACAAGGAATAGTTCTAGAAAGAGGAAGATGCCAAAGGGTCAGCCCCAGGCAATAATTCAGAAGTCAACAGAATTTGTGTTTCTTATTCTCCCAACACTTCCATTCTTTGAACCAGTACTTCAAATCTGTTACATGCTGTGGCGTCAGGATTTGCTGGCAAGACAAATAGCTCAGTCTTTGCCCTCATAAATCTTGCAGTACAATGGTGGATGCAGACAATTAAGCAAAGCTCTAACACAGTGCAATAAGGATGATTGGAGGGAAGAGCGATGGGGCCTGGGGATGGGAGAGGAGTCCAGACCACGCTTGGAAGACCAGACATCAACGCAGAAAGTACTTCAAGCTGAGTTCTATCAGAAAGGTGAGTTAGTCAAAAAGATGGAGAATAAAAGTTCCAGGCAACGGCTGAGGCCTGTTCAGGAAACTGGAAGTGAGGTGGTGTGATTCTGCTGCTGTTGTCTATGTGACTGTGAGCACATGGCTCACCCTCCCTAACCCTTGGTTTTCTCATCTGGAAAATGGAACGGTCACAGGTTGCAGAGAGGGTCATTCTTAGCATCCAGTGAGATAGTGTGTGTGTGTGAATATATATGTAGTACCTACTACAGAGCTTATGATATGGGAGGTGTCCAATAAATGATAGCAGGTTATAATATTACAGTGCAGGACTTGGAAAGGACAACACCAGTCAAAATTTTGCCCAAGTTTCTTAAGTAGGCATTGGTTAAATGGCTTTGCCATTCACTCACTTAAGGAATATAGGAAGAAAAGGCAGATGTTGAAATAAAGGTAAAATAGATTCAATTCTAGACATACTGAGTTGGTGGCATATGTACAACCAGCAGATGGAGTGTTTAATATATATCTGTTAGGAGTAAAGGAGAGAGATCTAGGCTAAAGGTGAATTCTCAATGTAACACATGTATGATACTAAAAATAATGCCTCCTACTTCTCTTTTCATTGCCCCATTTTCATGTTATCCTTCTGAAAAACTCCTTTCATTTGATCCATGTTTCTCTCACCTCTAGCTGTCAATACTAAATTACTAGCTGATAAGGAATTGTATTTTAATAGTGGGAGATTAGAAATGGTAGGAAACTGAAATTCTTTCAGGATCTAAGAAACAAAACACCAGCGAACAGGTTCGGAAAACCAACAATCATCAGCTGAGGTCGCCCTCTGGGGCCAAGCCAAAAAGGCTACACAGGCGTCAGCTCCTCTGCAGAAATTTTCCTACATGTACATGTTTTCTGAAAGGAAAATGGAGGTAGTAAGTTAACAGGAGACATCAGACATATCTGCTGAAATGAAGGCTTAAGAGTTTCCTGACGTTTCTTCCTGCCCAATAAATCATGTTAACTACAAAACACCACCAGTGTATCAGATCTGCCTGCGCCTTTCTTTTCTGTTTTCAGTTCCAAATTAATATCCGATGAAGCAATTAATGCCTTTCAGAGCCTTTTCCAGATCAGAAACACACACACACAATCACATGACAAAACTGGAAATTTAAAGAGGAAAAAACTGACTTTATTTAACATAAAACTTACTGCACAATTCAGAGGCTGCCCACTGGGCAGGGAATTAAGGTGAGGGCTCTGAAGGTCTCTCTGGTCAACAGGAGGGGCAGCGGGAGGCTGGGCTGCCATTCCCCGGATGTTCTCGGTGGGAATGAAGTCCTTGTGCAGTGAAGCTGTGAACTGTCCCAGATATTATCTCCCACCCTCCCTCTGAGTATAAAACTCTAACAAGTCTCTACTCTAGAATTAAATTCTCATCCTACCAGGGCTTCTTTTCTGCTATTTTCTATGACTTCGGAGTTTCTGGAACACCAATTTCTGGGTTTAGCCCCCGAGTTCCCTGTCCTTGTGCCTGGGTACGCAATGGCAGGAGAAAATTCAGCTTCAGCTTAGAGCAAAAAAATTTTTTGTCAACTGGGAGTAAGAGTGAGGACACTACAAGACCCTCGGAAGAGCATTTAATTAGTGTTTATTCATCATAGATCTGATGTGTGACCAGCACTCTAAGCCACCTCTCCCACTGCTCACAATGCATCCATTATATTGAAGCTGCAGTGCTATTGCTGCTTTAAAAAAAACATAAGATTTTATGTTAGCAGACTGGAACATGTATCCTGGTTTATCTTTAATACCCGTTTTAAACTGGGAAAATCATCAGGACTTTGAAATTCCATTCTCCTCTCTAAAAAAAAAAATGAGAGACAAATTTTCTGTCTGTGCTCTAGTACCATTTCATTCATACCTTTATTTCAGGAATTCCCACATTCAATTGTAATGATTACTTGCATGTCACTTAGATGGTGCACTGCACCTTAGTCACCCCTGTATTCCCAGGATTTAGAACACTCCAAGCCGTATATGTTCCATGAGGTTTCATGAAAGGCATTAAAAATACCTCAGGCTCACAGAATTGTCAAATATATTAAGATCAAGCATTACAGTTACTGAGCAGGAATGTGTATCTGCCTTTCCCTTTAAACACTCAGAAATACAGGGTATAACAAAATGATGCGTTTAGTGTAACAAAGCTCAAAATAAAAGGAGGAAATTTGTCATGCTATTAACATAAATAAGGAAGTCAAAGATAGAGTTTCAAGCTTGGCTAATGCCTTGGAGGCCTAAGGGATATTAGATAAGCCTATACACAAAACAGGTAGCTAAAAGGGTGCTCTCTCTGGCAGAGCTAGATAGAGCCTTCAGCCCGGGAAAGGTGATGGCCTCTGAGACCTCTTCGCAAAGATGGGTCCTAGGAAGAGTCATCCCTCTATGGAAACTAGACTAGAAAAAGTCCCCGTTGAGACTGCGATGGGAAAAAGGGTCTGAATTTCAACTACCAATTCAGGAATCACAAATAATAAGTTAATGCATTAAATTTGAATTTTATTCAAAGATATCCTAGATCCCATAGGAGATTAAATTAAAATCTGTGTGGACACGACCCAGGGTGAATGGTGCTACCACAGAACAACCAGTTCTGTGGAAGATGAGCTCACTAAAAAGAAAAAGAAAAAAGAATAATGCCCGTCACCCAAGGAAACAGGCAGCTACGAAAAAGACTCAGCAGAAAAAGGAAAATCAGAACTTGTGGTAACAGAATATCTAAAAGACATGATGCAATGAGTACACTGAACATATTAAAGAGACAAATGAGAATATCAACCATAAAAGAATATGATTCCATAGGGGAAGCAAATTTGTAAATTACCCCAATAAAATATGAGGCACTGAAATAAAACTCAATGGGCAAATTAAACAGCAGAAAGACACAACTGCAGAGAGAATTAGTGATGAGGGGACTACACAGAATAGTAAAATAAACAGAAAAGGGAGGTCAAAATATAGATGACAGAATGAGAATGACCAAACTACAAACATGAGGTTTTACAGAAAAAAAAAGGATGGGAAGAATAAAACATAATTATTCAGAACAGTATTGGCTGAGATTTTTCTGGCACTGAAGAAAGTCCTGAGTCCTCAGATTGAGGAAGCACACCGAGAAAGATCCAAAAACAATTTTGCATCTAAACATATACAATGAAATTGAAATCTTGCAAATCTTAAAAGCAACCAGAGAAATGAGGCAGATTACTTACAGTAAATGCACACTAGCAATGAAGAAGCCAAAAGAAAAAGAAGTGATATTTTTCAAAGGATTGAGGGAAAATAACCATAAACGTAGACTATCAACACCTACTAAACTCTTTCAAAAAGTAAAAGTGAAATAATAATAATTTTAGGAAAAAAAATTGGGAGTGTTTACCATCCATAAACCATTGTTGTAAAAACTATGGAGGAATGATTATCAGTAGAGGAGGAATTCAACCCAAAGGAAGAAACAGAAGTTCAAGAATCAAAGTGATCACAAAGCAAGTGAGAAACTGATGGGCAGGACCAAGGGCACATTGCTTGTAAATAATCATAACAATCAAATCGTTTTGGTGGGGTTTATAAACAAGGTGGAAATAAAACACAAAATAGTAGTAAGATAGAAAGTTGGAAGCATTTTCATATAGTAAAGAAATTAACTTCAGGCATTGTTGAATTAAGAATGCCGTAAGAAATAGAAATAAAATCAATTAATGTATAAATTCCAACCCAGTATAAGAACAGAAGAAGGAAGGAAGGGAGGCAGGGAGGGAGGAAAGAATTAAGTTCAATTAACCCAATATAAGGCAGGAAAGGAGAAGAGTAAGGCAAAGGAAAACATAGCTGCAGAAAAAAAAAAAAAGACTGCAAATATATTAGAATCTCAGTAAAAGTAAATAGATGTAAATTACTCCTTTATTTTTTTTTGTCAGTGCCCAAAAGATAGAATAAAATCCAGCTACAGGCTGTTTATGAAATACCTAAAATTGTAAGTACACAAAAAGTTTGAAAATTAAGGGATGAAATATATATCTAAAAATAGTGTGACAAGTAAAGCTTATTAAGTCATGCTCATAGCAGATAAAGAATTCCATGACAAACTTATTAAGGATCAAAGAGAATCATTAAGGACAAAGAATTATTATAATGATAGAAGGAAATGTTTACAAGATTTACATAGCAATGCTACATTCTTTTGACACATAGCCTAATTTCAGTTACACAAGTATGTATTGTATAAATATATAGATTGGCAAAATTACAATAAGAAACTGAAAAATGCAAAATTAAAAATGTTCATTGAACTCACAAAAAAACAAATCACCAAGAAAATTGAACTTTGAAATTCTTGGAAAAACACGTAAAGGAAAAAAGTCAGAATATGTAAGAGTCGAACAACAAAATCAACAAGCTGGATCTAATGGAAATCAAAGCAAGTCTGTAATCAGTAATTAGATACTATACAGTCTTACCATACGTTGAACGTTTTTTAACTGGCCATCTACTAGGCCACAAAAGACTCAAGAAATAACAAAAGAAAATCATTTGAGAGAGACAACGTTTCCCAATTTTAGAGCAGGAAAACTGGTATTCAGGTAAGAAAGATAGCCATAACGTCACAATTTTGGATATTTAGGAAATCATTTGCAAATAATCCTTGGGTCAAAGAAATGGTTATGGAATTTGGCAAGTAAATATTTAGAACACTGAAATATCACACACAAAAAAACTTTGTAACACTGCTAGCATACTATTGGCATGTAAATATATGGCTGACCTGCATGGGTCTACGGATGTGGGTTCCAGCGCCCTCCGGCTTCATCATGGAGCCACGGCGGGGGGTCAGACCGGGTCAGGAAGCTGATGTTCGGGGACTGATTCTCCCCGCGTCCCGCCCCAGAAGTAGGCCGGCGTGTCCCCCGGGCCGCTGACTGCTCCTCGCAGAGCAGCGGGGTCTGCGGAGCCGCCTCGTCCGGGTGCCGCGAGGACCCGCCCCTCTTCTCTCGGGCCTGGACGGTACCGTCCCCGGCGGCGCCGAGCCCCGGATTAGTTTGCTGTGCCCCGTGGGTCCCCATCCCACGTCTTCGCAATCAGCCCTGCTGTGGATAAGCCCTCCGTCAGTCACACTGACAGTGCCACCTGTTCCCTGTTGGGACCACGCCTGGATCAGCGATGTGGACTTAATGGAGCAGACCTGTGCCCTCGGGGCGGAGGGGCGAGCAAGGGCGGGAGGGGTGCGCGCGCGGTCACCGCCCTTTCCCCCGGGCCGCGCTCAGCTCACGGTCCTCGGGCCCGCGGGGCCTGGACCTCCCCGCCCTGTGGGCACCGGCTGGGCCACGCGTCTCTCCTGCGGCTCCGCTTGGGCCACCTTGGCCTCCCGGCCCAGCCGCTGACCTTCCGATGGGTGGGCAACACCCCGCGCTCCAGGGGACAGTGAGAAGGGACAGAGGAAATGCGGCTGGACGGGTGAAAACGCAGGACTTCAACTGACTGTGTGTGATTTTATTTCTATGCTTTAAAAAGCTCTTTATCAATGTCTCAAGACATTAATATTAAAAATAGCATGTTGAATTTGGATGGTGAGTAGAGTGATGTCATATTATTTTATGTTTGAACATATTTAAATGTTGGGAAAACAGTAAGTTTTAAAAAGAGTAAAGTGACTAGGTATGCATGAGTCTCTCCCGGGGGGTCTGGCCCATGGGGATTTAGTACCCCTCTCTGACGCCCTGTTCCCGCCCACCCTCCATGCCTCTACCACGCTGCTTGCAGGGTGCAGGGCATCCTGCCCACTGCACCCCAAAGCTCCCGCACTCATTTGCCAAACGAGGGGATCTTTCCCAGTTCTTTGGGATGGGGCCAGGGCGAGAAGGGAGAAGAGGAAGACAGAAAAGGGTTACAGGATTTCTTACAGAGTTCCAGCCACAGGGGTAGGCGCGTTCCAAGCCCATAAGCAGGCCTCCAGCGGTGGCTGCTTCTCTTCTCCGATTTCTCCTCCCTTAATTGGATCAGCCTCACCACAGAGGCGGCTGATTCTCACTGAGGAATGCGAGCCCCTCTCTACTTCCTTCTCTCTATAAACCATACCCCACTTCTCTGGAATTTAGGAAACCTAGGAGCGGTGGGATATGTAAGGTTTGCCTTCCAGCCTCTGTAACAGAACAAAGTTCCCTAGGAAGGTCTGAGGGGTGACTGCAAGGCCCCTATCAGGATTTGAACAGCAGGGCCTGGTGAGGTTATCCAGCGAACTTCAAGATTCTCTGCATTAAAGAGACTGTCGTGAAGTCGAATTCCACCTTTAAGCTTGGCACCCATTCTTGGCCTGTACCAAAGGCGATTTCAAGGTTTTCCCTTAACTATCAGCCAGGACCTGTTTGTTTGTATGTATTTGCATAAGATTATATGGTGCGTAAGAGAACAGAGTGTCTGAGCCGAGTGTTTCAGTGTAAGGTAAATAAACTGAAGCCTCACCGTTTGTTGGGGCCAAAGTCTGAGGTTTCTCTCTCACTGCTGGCCGATGCTGTCTCCAGAAATGTGGGTATCTGTAAACACATACAAGGATTTTATTAATTTATTAATGTTTAATAACCTTTTAAATTAAATCTGGGAAATGAGAAACCACTGACCCAAATTATATGAACATTTTCATTTATTAGCTTATTAATGTATCAACAGTTGTTGAGGACCTGTTATACACGAGGTATTGGTGTCCATATGCGTCCTACAGCTTTTTAAAAGAGCTGTCGCACATTTACCCAAGATGTATGGGCTTAAATAATGCAAGTGGTTATTTTAGGGACTGCCTGTAAATTTCACTGAAGACGTCTGTCTTTATGAGCACATCACAATGTATCCCCATCCTCTTGGAGGACAAATGTGGCTCAACATCTCAGTGCTCTGATGCTATCGAGGACACTTTCCAACTGATAATCTGATAGCGAATTCCTGAAGAGCTGTCCTTGGCTTCTAAAGTCATTCCTCTAAAGTGGTGAAATACTTTTCTGCATCTAAGTTTGGGACTCTGAAACCTACGTATTACCCTTTCTAGTCATCCCTTGGTTATCAAGAGCTCCAAAAGAAAAGGAGGGGGAAGATGGTGCCCGAGCAGAGGGGCCTGGCCATTCCGGAGAGGCAATGCGTTCAGTCACCAGTCCTTCCTACTGAGGCGCTGCAGCAGGCAGGAAAGGCCCATATGGCGTCCCTAGCCCGGCGCAGGGACACATCTCAGCCTAATGGTGGACAAATTTACTTGTAAAGACTAGCAGAAAGGAAAATCAGAAACTAAAAAAGGAAGGTGCTGAATAAGAAACACGAGTCTTTCTTCTGGGAGGAAATCCATCTACACCACCCTCACACTTTCAAGTGGCTTCTATTCACACAGCACTTCCACTTTTGAAGGCATTTGGAGGCATATCATTGCCATCTGGTTTGGTATGACTCACAGTGTTGGCCAGGGACCCAAGGCTTGCAAAGGCATGTAAGTCTCAGTGACAGAGCCCAAGGCCTAACCCCAGAGCTTTTAGAAGAAGGCAGGTAGAAGGTTAGAGAGCTCGGAAGGGAACCACAGTAGTGTGGAACCATAATACCCAGTTTTGGTCCAGGTCATGAGGCAGGTCTGGGGGAATAGATGCAGCTGATTCCGGAGAGTAATTCGGAAGCTATAATGAAAATTATTGAGAAGCTGGTGGTTATCTAAGATAGACATGAGAAGTAATAAGATCTGGTTCTGATAATGAGTCACAAAAATATTCAAATGCCTTTCCTCCACTGAGCAACCAACTGAGAGCTGCTTTTCAAAGTGGCTGCAATGAGGTGAGCTCCTCAGGCATCAGAGCTGCCCAACAGACTGGCCAAGACACAACTTAAAAAATGTTTTCTTTACTAAGCATTCAGTCTCTGTATCCTAAAAAAATACTCCCACCCTCTCTTGTACAGAACCCACCCACCTTGCTCAGATTTCTGGCCATTTAGACATGAAGACTGATTATCTGTCCAGTGTCTCTGGGACCTTTCTTGACTTTGAATCCCCAAAGTCAAGCCATATCCTAGAACATGCTGATTACTCTTTATTACTATTTTCCTACCTCCCAAATCTCCCCCAGCCTTCACACTCAGATCCCAACTGTTGACCAGGGTAAATGGCCCAGCCAACCATTTTCCGTCTGGACTGTGGACTCTAAACTACCGCTCCTGGGAACTTATGGTGATAATACCTGGAGAAGAGAGGAAGGGGGTTAGAACATGTCACTGTTCAACCAGGCTCTGGATTAGGCCCTTCCCACATTTAGTCCTATCAACAGTTGTTCCAGTTGCCTGTTGTGTACATGCTCTTGTGCACATGTGGAAACCAGGGCTCAGACCGGGGAGGGATCTGTCCTCAGTCACACAGCTCAGGGTCCCAGGTGGGCTGGCCTCACAAAAGTCAAACCATTGCAGTTGGCCGATGTAAACATAATTTAATTAAAAAACAACTCTTTCATACCCCTAAGTGTTTTAAATTTTGGCAGAAGTAAAATAGCAGGAAGGTAGAATTCTCCCTATCTGCAAGTGAGAAGGAACACATAACGATATTTATAGGAACAAATTGGTCCCCGAAGCCCTAACAACTCCTCTTTTTCATTTCAAGGCCAACTTCAACCTTATTCTCCATAGAGGTCCTGGGTTCAGCGCCCTCTGGCCCACCGTGCCTTTACTCAGATTAGTATTATCAGGGCACTGAGGTTTTATAGTGACAATAAATTTCCCCTGCATCAATAATGTATTTCCCCCGAATAGAATTTTACTGAGGATTCTGAGATAATGTAACCTGTACAGTTTTGGATCCTCTAAGCTTTTAAATATTTTTAAATGTAAAAAATGTTGGCTTATACTCCTACCCCACGTTGAACGGGAAACTCAGCATCTCATCTACTACTGCCGAGGATCCTTTGGGGGACAATATTTCTTCTTATTACTTGGATTATATCCTGCTTCTGTTCTCAGTCTCCACACCTGACTTCTTGAATATGCTCTGCCTTTCAACATTCTGTCTTCCCACTGAAAAAAGCCATCATTGCCTTCAATTCCCAGAATACCACTGGCCTCAAGCTAAGTGTACTGCAGATATTACTGAAGACCCACAGCTACATAATACTGTCACACCGCAGAACAATCAAGAAAGCTACTTGTCACTATAATCCTTTGCCCATCCCACATTTCCACCTCTAAGGAAAGATCCTATTGTCTCATCTTCTTGGGTTCAGTGTCCCTTCAGGATGCTGGGCACCCCCTTCCCTCTGTGTGGTCCTGCTCTCTCCTCTTTACGGTTCTGATGGGGATTTTCCCCAACCAAGATGTCCCCCATTCTGTGCTCTGTCCTGACAGGACCCAGAAACACTTACCAAGTATCATGATAGTTTGTCAGATGACATAAATAACTAAGACAAGACTATTTACATGAGTAGATATCACATAGTGTAAAATAAATTCTGTTACCAGGAAGAGTTCAAAAATTATACATTATGAATAATCAAATATCTGATAAAGAGAATTTCCAAATGTTGCATATCTGGAGTAACAGCTTATTAAATATGAGAGTATGACTACTGTTCCCACTAAAATTACACCGAATAGATTCTCCTTATTCCTGTGAAGCTAGGGAGTATACATCATACAGTACTTCCGATTTATATGTTAGACTTTGCATTAGAAGGGCACAAAAAAGAATTAAGTAATAAATACATTTAGATGTTAAGCTCTGATAACAAAGTATACAAACCAACTGATAAATGTGTGGGTTAAAGTATGTATGCAAATGTCCCCCAGTGACAATTAGCATACAAATGAATAGCTGCGTCTCTGACAGTTGGCTAGACAGACAAAAATGCAGAGGGGCACCAACGTTGTCTTCACGCTGATAGCTGAGTCCATGGATCGTTTGTCTTGGGTTTCAGTAGAGGGACCAGCCTTAGAATTGCCAGGGGATGTGGGCCCTGCCTGAGGGACAGACTCTGAATAATGGATTCTCAGGCTGAGAGGCAGGTGGCAAAGACTTACCCCCACTGCACAACAAGGCCGCATGGGCTGTAACAGACTTGATGCTATGGGAAGTTTTGTTTGAAAAATAAAGCCCTGATACCTCAGTTGAAATTTAAATGGGTCAAGCTTTACATGGATTTTTCCCCTTTCCAAAGGAACCCCTGCTCCCGGTTATTGTTTCCCCTTACACATTTATTTTTATTATATTGTATTATTACTTTGAATCACTTCAAAATGTTTTTAATGCAATATATCTTAGAAAGAGAGAATTCTAAATTCATAAGCCATCCATGGCATGGCCTATAAAATTCCATAATAATGAACTTACTTGATTGGTGGATTTTTCAATGTTTTAAAGGGTACCAAACCCAACAACATATAATATTGCTCTCACCAAATGGAATATCAATGAATAAAAGATATTTGAATTTTTTTTTGTATTCAGTCTGTTGTCTCGGTGATTGTTTCTTTTTCTTTCCTGCAGTTCTAAAGTAAAAGAGAAAGCATCTTTTTCTTTTTGTAGCAATAACATCTCACCCTGCTATTCCTCAACAAGATCTGTATGTGCAGGCCCAGCACAGAACTCTGCTGTGTGTTCCCTTAATCAGGATGCTGCAGATGCTCCATGATGCCAGTGAACACAGCGCAGACTAGGGAGGGAGAGGGGCTCACCCAGGCCTTCCCTGCTGGGTGGGGAGAAAAGCCTTCCTCTAATTCCTTTTCTGGTTGGAAGATGCATCTCCATCCTCTTGAAGTTTGCAAACCTAAGCACAACACAAAGAGATTAGGTTTTATTTTCCCAAGGAAGCGGGTGGACACAGCCTATAATCTAGACAACAGCCTGGATAGCATGGCCTGGAAGAAACAACTCTATTTTTGTCCCCTCTTCTACCTCCTTCAGTGTTCAACTTGGTGGACAGTATGGAGTTGGCCAAAAAAATTGCAGCCCCTCATCTTGCTGACCACAGCAGCTGCTCCTGGTAACCGCAGTGGGAGACCGCCAGTGAGTCGTGCGGGAGCTGGAGGCCGAAGGGCGAGAGGGAGGATCGCCCAAACACCCCTCACTAACACTGGGGTGTCCACAGTCTGCCACTGACCATGCACAAAGCTGTCCTTTCTACAGCTCTGGAAATCCGTTCCTCAAGAAGGAAGTTGATCAGAATCAGACTGACTTTTAAGAGCATGTTCTAGAGATGGTAGTAAGCTCTTCTTCCACCTTTGAACCCTAGAAAGAACTCCAACATATTATTTGCAGTTTCCATTGTGTTAGTCTGTTCTGGAGGGGACTGTGATGGTGTGGGCATAATCATGCTCTCGCCAGGTCCATTTTAGGTTTCGTATCTGGTTGTGAGCACCCATTTAAGTTTGCCTTGTCAAATACGAAAAATCAAACCAAAAATGTGGACTTCTCATTCCAAGAATAACAATTGGGCTTGTTTTCATTTTTCTGAACCTCATAGAAGAGCACACATGGGTGAAGTTAAGGGAAATTATCCTGGTATTTGTTTTTGGCTAGGTCTTTATAAGTTTCCAGAAGGAAAATCAATCAATTATGAAATAGAGAGTGAGCACCTCCACTGTGGAGCCTGAGACCAACAGCCTCCCATGTCACCTTTGGGCCCGCAGATGTTCTACAGGACCGACCTTCAAGGCCCAGCACCCCCACAGGACCCTCATGCAGATTGACCAGTGCCTTCTAGATTGGTGACAAGCCTGTATTTGTGTGGCCTTCTCAAAGTATTGCACCACCAGTCCAGGAAAGTACAGCTGCAAGAAAGGGTTTGCTTGGGTTAGCTTGGACCCAACAGTGGAAGCCAGAAGCCCTTTGTCAGTCGTCATGTCAAAACAACAGAAGTAGAGTGTATCTGAGAAGGCCTCTGGCTGAGGTGTTTATATACTGAACTGGGCATAAGGCAAGAACAGCCCCGGGTAGAGAGCTACTCACAGTGTGCTCCTTTTCTCCAAATGCCTCTGAGTATCAGGCAATGGGGCGTATTTCCCAGGGTGCCATTCTAAGATTCACCAGCAATCATTTTTTAATGACTTTCCCCCAACCACACACACTTTATGTACTAGAGTGAGCAAATGGATTTGTTAGGGGAATTTCTAGCATCAGGTTCAAAGATGGATTGAGGAAAGATGCCTTAAAATTAGCTCAGGTTTGCATCTGAAGTAACTGCACAGCTTCTTCTATTTTGTCTTTGTATTTCAAAGTCCAGCAGCCACATACTGAGGAGCAAGACCCAGGGGGACAATGCCGTCCTTAAAGTAATGACACAGGCATCGCTTTCATTGAGCCATTATGAAAGGAGGCGTCAATGTCAGACACGTCAAGGAGCAAAGACCAAGGAAAGGGATTCAAGAACTCGGCTCCGATGCTTATACCCTCACCCACAAATGTGGTACCGGCGAGTCAACCCACACCTCGGCATTTCCACAGCACCCAAGTCAGAGATTCATTCTGGGAGGAATCCTTGTCCCTGACTCCCTCCGTCCTCCTGGGAAGTAGTGACAACAGCTGCAGGGGAATGAATGAAGTGGGAAGGGTCCGAGGGGACTGACTCGGAAGGGTGTCAGGGCTCCAGGGCCTCACATGAGTCTGAGGGGGACGCCAGACCCTGAGAATACCCCTCTGAGGGAATGGGGCACGCCTCCCAATTAGATGGGGTGAACCCTGTATTGGAATTGAAGTGGACAGATATGATGTAGAGGTGGTGTGAAGGTCATCTTCTTAAAATTAGAATGAACATTGAATAACCTCCTGTTTGTTGTTATAAGAGAGAATGAAAACAGAAGACACTTTGATAATATATAACAAATCATTAAAATCAGAAGGAGGAAGAGGGGGAAGATGGAGAGAGTGGCACAGTTGTGAATGTTCTCATCTTTAACACAGGGACTCCATCTGTACTGAACCTGGTGAAAACACGACTGCAAACAATATTGGCACTAGTTTCTGACAACTGTCCATAGATTTTCTTAATCTTAAACTCATCTTTTAGAAAATGAGGGATCTATGTGTCATAGAAAAATAAAATAAAATTTCATCTTTCGTTAGTTTTTCCTCAATTTATTTTTCTTCTACAATTAAATTGAACCAAACTAAATTTAATACTATTTTAAATAGCATAACAGTACACTGATCTCTTGTTCTCTTTGATTCTTTGGGCATGATTTACATAAAGCATAATTCACCCATTTTAGGTAAATATTCTGTGGGTTTTGACATAATATCATGTAACCACTACTATAATCAAAGAAATATAAAATAGTTCTGCCACTTGCTTTCTTCCCACTCTTTGTCCCTCAGCAAGTGGCCCTGGCCAGTCACTGGCATGTTTCCATTTCTGTTGTTTAGCTGCTTCCTGGGCATTGTAAGAATGGAATCAGAGAGCACAGCTGGATCTGACTTCTTTTGTTTAGCATAGTTCTTCTGAGGTTTATCCAAGTTATTGTTGTATGTGCTTGCTCTATATATTGCTGTATGTATATGTCGTTCTACTGGATGGAAATACTACCATTTGAGGGTGTTGTTTCCATTTTTATGACTATGGACATTCACACACAGGTCTTAGTGTAACTTGTGTATATATTTCTCTTGGATAAATACCTAAAAATGGCTTTTATGGGTTATATAATAAATGTACACTGATTAACTTTATGAGAAACTGATGGACCATTTCCCAAAGTCGTTGTACCATTTTGAAACACAACCAGCAATAGAAGAATTTAAGTTGCTCTGTATCTTTGTCAACACTTAATACTGTCAGTTTTTAAGTGTTATACTGATGGGTGTTTCATTGTTTATCCCTTTTTTTTTGTCACCTACATTCTTATACATATATAAAGATGCCTAAAATGCTGTTTTGCTTTGGTAAATGATGACTATTTGGATTATTTAATCCAAGGAGGATTATAAGTATATAGCTTTGTCTTTTTTTTTTGAATCACTTAAATTCTTCATAATGAGTATATAATATTTATTAAAAACAAAGTGAGTTTGAGAAAACTTGAAAACTATTTTAATAGCTGTAAAACTACACTTCATGAATATGCCAAAAACACTTAACCGTCTCCCCATTTGGTGATATTCAGATTGTTTCCAGGTTTTTACTCAGTAGTGTTCATTTCTATGCATAAATCCTTGCTTCAAAATTCTATTTCATAGCATACTCTTGGCTACATAATTACTAGATTAGAGAAAATGAGTAATTTTATACTTTTGATACATATTCCCAAATTGCTTAGTGAAACATTATACCAGTTTATATTTAGGAGTGCCTATCTTCTCACACTCTTATATTGAGTATTCTCATTTTAAAACTCTCTTAACTTGCTAAATTATAGATATTAACCTGAGGATTTTAGTCAGATGACCTCTTGTATAAATATTTTCCCCAGATTGAAGTCTACCACTTCAATCTGTTCATTGTTCTAAAGTTTTGTAAATTTATATGAAGTCAAATCTGATTTTTATAATGCATTTCAGCTTAAAAATATATTATACATTTGGAGATTTAATATTCACTATATTCTTACATTGTTTAGTAGTTTGTTATTTTATCACTTGTTAATCTCAAAGGAATTGATATGAGGTAAAACTCTCAAAAGAAATTTTTCCTAAAATAGCTAACCTATAATTCTGTTCTTGTGTAGGATATTATGATGTAATCACTACATATACTAAAGCCTTTGAGTATGGCCACATTTATATCAGGATAATAATGACAATGTAAGTATAGTTAAGGTATGTTGAACACTAATTATTTGTCTGGCTCTGTGATAAGCACTTTGCATGCATTATTCAATTTAATGTTTAAAGTACCAATAAACAAACATTAATATTATCTTTAATTTGCACTCCCTTGTGTGTTAAAATGGGGATAAGAACAACACCTATCTCCTAGGATTATTGTTAAGAGCAAACACGTTCAGGCATTTAAAATGTCTATCAGGTGTCTGGTTGAGAGCAGCTGCTTGAACATTGTTAGCTATTATTTTTGTCACGAACAGCTGTCCACGAACCCCTTATCTAAAATTCTACCATCAGTCATTCCCTGCTCCCATTCCTTGTTTTATTTCTTCAAAGCACTTATTACTATGCGACATTCCCTTACTTATTAGTTTACTGATTTATTCATATTTCTTCCCATAAGAAAGTTCAAGCAGGCAGGGACTCTGTTTTCTTAGTAACTGCTTGCTTTTGCCAAGGGTCTGGCAAAACAGTGCTTAAGCAATGATGAATAAATAAAATAGCTATTTCTCTAGTATCTTTATATTTTCAATTCATGTAATCATAGAAAATGTGAAAACTAAAGAACCGTATAAAGCAATCTCATCTTTGAACATTTGAGAAAAAAATTCTCTGGGTATTTTGGTGAGTTTTCTTCCTGGGTTTTCCTATGCATACCCCAATTAGGTCATATTGTACTTACAGAGCTGTAGCCTGCCTTTTCTCACTTAACTTTACAACAAATGCCTTTTGCTTGTATTTCAAAAACTTTTTCTTTCATGGAGTCATAAAATTACATCATATGCTCACTCACCAAAACCCTAATTTTTCATATGAAGTATTCCACAAATTTTCCAGTATAAATACAACATATATATACCTGCAATCTCTCAATAATAACAATAAGTTTTACAAAGGAGATATATAAGATCTTAAGAGTTCCTATCAAATCTGAGAGGGGGAAATACCAGAATAAAACATGAGGAAATGAAGTGAGATATACATGTTAGTTAGAAATTGGCCAAGTGAGGAGAGGAAGGGCAGAAGATGATACTTGAACCTGAAGGAAAAATGGGAGTGAGTGCCAGGATGTGGAAATGAGGGGAAAAAAGAACACAGAGAGGAAATAACAAAGGTGTTACCTTGTACCTGTGTCAGTTTTATATATTCTGCATGCCTGCATAAAGCCCAGAACAGGACCAGGGAGAGGTGCTGAGAAGTAAGTAATCAAGTATAGACCATAGAGGCACCAGATGTGCAGCCCACGTTCTACATAGTTTTCTGGTAGCAATGACAAGCACTGACTCGACCCTGCCCTTGGGTGACCAGCCATAGACCATGCAAGTACAAGCCTGAAGCCCATGGTAAGTGGAGCTGCTCACAGCCGTGGCGCCAGCCCATGCTGTATTCATCCCTGTGCTTATCCTAATCGACTCAACAAACCTACCTCTGTGGGATAGATGGTTGACAGACAGACAGATGACAGAATTGCTCTTTCCTGAGAGCAACTCTTACTCAAAATGGTTTCATCTTTTTGGCTATTTCTTCTTGGTGGATTTCAAAGAAAAGTCCTCAATAGTCTCAAGGTTTCTTCTTAAGGCTCTGAGAAAGATGAAGTGTGAATTGTGTCCTCCATAGAACCAGAAGGCGTGGAGGCAGCAAGAGTGTGTCAAGCAAGCCAGTTACATCTCTGAACTTCGTCTGAAGTATTATGATAGTAAAAAGTTTACCAAATGAACATTGAGTGGCATTGGGGCCAAGAAGAGAAGCAAAGCTTTCATGAGTAAAATCTGGGGCATCTGCAGCCCCTCACATGACTGTCTCCTGTGATGTGTCAGTTATGTTAGTAAATGAAAATTGAATTTTATTGTGCAACATTCTAATGACCACTTGAGAGCAACAGGAAAACAACTGAGAGAAGAGAGTCGTGTAGCAATTTTGTATTTGATGCTTAACCAATGACAAACAACATCCTCTGGAAAAATTGGCCTAAAAAGAAGTGTTAATTAAATTCATCTTTCCATCCATTCCTTGTGGGAGTTATCCACATCAAAGCCAAAAGAAAAAATAGCAAATTCCAATTATACCACAAATCTCATGCTTCATCAAGCAATACGAGTCAGCAAGTAAGTTATAACACCAAGTAGAATATTTCTTTCATTATATGAGTCATCTAGAAGGATTTGCTGAAGAAACCATTAATACATCCATCAGACATTTATTAGGAATTTTATGTATGGAAAACATTACAGAGGCACTGATAGAAACAAAGATGAAGAAGTTACAGTCTTTGCTTTCAAGGAATGTAAAATGGGTGGTTTTAAAAAAATGGTGGCAGCATTCAGTTTAATAATGTCCAAGTTGAGCATAAGGCAAAATAAAAATAATCCACTTGGATTGTTTATGTTTGGTACTAGAACCAGTTCTACTCAGTGTTATCATATGATTTAAATAAGAGGCAAGCCTCCAATACCCTAGAATACATGGCTTTCCCTGTCACCATGAAGACCCTTTCTACCTGAAGTGAAATCCTCCCAACAGAGTCCCTGGAAAGTGAAACATAAGGATAGGGGGTTGAGTCAAGAAACCCAATTTATCACTTATTTATATAAAAAGAATTTGGTTGAAAAGATGACATTTAAGCTGCCTTTCACTCCAAAGTTCTGATGTCACTACAGGACATCACTTAATTCACCCCATCGCCTAACTCATCCCATCAGTCAGCTCTGCAGTCCTGTCCACGCCATGATTTTGCCTTGGGCCAATAAGGGGAACTTTAAAAGTGTTATGATGGATGCCTGCAAAAGGGGGTACCAAGGCTCCGAAAACACTTAACTTTTCTTTTTTTTTTTTTACATTCTGATGAGATACATGAAAAGAAGCTTGTAACTGGCTTTCCTACTTGATATTATACTTGTAAAGATGGTATGTAATCTCTACACTATAAGATGTCATCATCCCTACCAGAGAACTGGTGAAGTTGAGACCCAGCTATACATATAGATATATTTCTAGTGATAGATGGGCATATGCATATTTCTAATGATACATATCTATATGCCATGCATCTGTATCATTGGAATACAAATCTTCTACCACATTATGAAATTTGTTATAAATGCCCAGGCATATATATTTTTTGATCAAAACAATTTATATCATGACAGATGGTCTATCAACTATGATGCATTTAAAAATCTGGGGCTGGCATTGTATAGATTATTTAATTTCATGTTCATCAGAGTCAACATTTCATCACTGTGGCCCCCCCACAGACTTGGAACAGGTTGAGACTGAGATAAAGTTGCACCTTATACCCCAAAGGGCCCTAATCAGACAGCCAGAACTCCAGGGATGTGGCTTGGCAGCAGAATTCCATTTCACGGCACTCAAAGAAGTTACCATCGTGGACTCTCCATGTATTACAAACTAAACTCAAATGGCAAGGGGGCGGTTCAAAAATATTTGTCTTTCGGCAAATTATATAAAGGCCTTTTACCAGAAGGCGTGGAGGCAGCAAGAGCGCGTTGAGCAAGCCAGTTACATCTCTGAACTTCATTTGAATTATTATGATAGTAAATGAAGTTTACCAAATGAACATTGAGTGGCATTGGGGCCAAGGAGAGAAGCAAAGCTCTCACGAGTAAAATCTGGGGCATCTGCAGCCCCTCACGTGACTGTCCCCTGTGATGCGTGAGGCTTTTGTGACGTGTGGCCTTGTGCTCTTTATGAGAAAGCCAGCATTCCTCTAAGAGCCAAGATCTAAGGCATAAAACACAACTGATGTTTCACAGAGTTTGGAGAGAGTATAATGAACCTCTGAAGGTAGAAAATGATACCAATTCTGACCTTTACAGCCCTGGACTGGGATACAGCGATGGATGAGATAGAAGGCTTCCAAAATATTATCCTTCAATGTAAACATCATGCATTAATTCTGGGAATTTGCCTTCTGACTGTAATTTTTTTCTCCTCTAATTTACTATGTGATAGATATCTCTGAGGTGGATCATGACAACATAGTACAAGAAAAAAAACCTATTTAATTGGCACCTGCTATTTTTTTTGCCTGACACTGTTCAAGCAGCGTCTCATTATTCTCACGACGCCCTCAGGAGCCTGACACTAAGTCGACTGGGGGTGAGGAAATGGAAATAGAGCATCATAAGTCCTTTGTGGGGCTGGGACGTGATCTCGAGTTAGCTGATTCCAAGGCTCATGTGTTCAGTCGCTGCAGTGTCCTAACTCGAAACTAGGACACTGTCACCATAAGTTGTACTTTTTTCGTGGTTCTTTAAAGAAAGAACTAAACTATCGGAAAACTTCAGTTTGGTGGCCGCTCTCTCCAAGTTAGCTTAAAAAGCAGAAGGTCACACACTGTGCATTTCTCTTAGCACAGTGGAGGGTGAAGAAGAAATGTAGGCAGGCCTTCAAGGTGATCATGGACTCACATAAAACATTACTGACAATCCCAAGGGCTGCATAACAAAAACAACAGTGACCAACACTTAAGGCACACTTTCTAAATGGCACACACTCTCCTAAATGCTCTGTATTGTTCTTACGAGAGCTCAGGACAGGTAATAATACGGTGTCTCTTTTCCTGCGGAGGAGATCTCCATCTTTCAGCAGTGTAAGAAAGTTTGCAAAGGTGGAAGGTGGGCTAATGTTTGCAGGCTTCCCCAGAGTCTGAGACCTCTACATTCTACTGCCTTAGAATAATGATTTGACTTGACTTTCTATCTGAAGGAATTGACACCAGTTTTCTTTAAATGATATTATCAATATGTGGCTGCTTTGAACTTGACTGAAGGGAGAGCAAGTAACTCAGACAGGGGCCCACTTGCTCACCCCCATAGAGCATGAGAGTGGGGTGCGGCCAAAAATCAGAGCGCAGTATGCCATTACCAGGGGCATGGGGGGAGATGTGGAGGAGGACAGTCACCACCTCCTGACCAGGGTATGCCCTGAGAGATTCGATGTATACTCCTTTGCATCTGACATGTGACATAACAGGTGTTTTCCCCAATTGTATCACTCATCCTAATTCCTTGTTTGAAAAAAAGATACTGCTGCAGCGTCCTCCTTCTAATGGTTTTGGTTGGCAATACGTTCACCCTGTGCACAAGTCAAGAAGGAATTTAAAAATAAAGAAATATGTACAGCAAAATGTGTTGTTCCGACCTCTGATCACAACTTACCAGTTCTCAGGCCACATGACCTCAGCCCAGGAGAGCACTGCCTGTTATGTCACCTTCCAGAGTTTCTTAATGCATGTGTAAGCACATATGAATATATATTATTTCTCTTTGTTTATAGACAACAGCACACCATATACATTGTTCAGCAACTCCTTTCTTGATTAATAATTTACTTGGAGATCTTTATCAGCATACAGCTTTTCTCTTTATTTATTGTCACTGCCTGGTGTACCAAGTGTTTGGATGATTCTAATTTATCTAATTCCTTGTAAACTCTTTATGGACATTCGGATTGCTTCCAGTGTTTTGCTATTACAAATACTGATACACTGGATAACCTTGAACATAGTTCATTGAAAACATCTGCAGGTGTACCTACAGGATTAATTCCCAAATTGGAAATGGGTCAAAAGTTATATTAATTGTACCATTTTAAGGCTTCCTAGGCTTTTTCACATCATAGCACTTACAACAAATAAAACCATTAACACCTGAGATAAACTGGAAGGGATTTAGAGTAAAGTGAATTGTGGCCGAAGGGAATAAGCTAGTGCTAACTGACCAGAATCCACCCAGCCGCTGGAGACCTACGAGAGCCATCTCGCCTGGAAAGCTCTGCCCCATTCATGGTTCCACCAGCCAGGTAGGAGAATGCCTGCTGGCCCTCAGCTTTACTAGTGAGAAGTTAGGAACTTCAGAATCAGAGTGAACCCTGTGCATTAAAAAAGTGATATATCCAGGCAGTAGTTCTTTATTATAAGTGAAGCTGATCATTTTTCATATGATTAAGAGTTTTTAAAAGATTTTTGCCTCGTAACTGTTCATTAGGTCTATTTTTTTTCTATTGAACTGTACTTTATTATTGACTTGAAGAAGTTATTCATATATTAAAAACTGTGCCTATGAGACGAATTGCAATTCTTTTTCCCAAATTTATATTTCTCTTGACTTTAATCATGGTGTTTTGTTTTTGTTTTGTTTTGTTTATTTGCTTGCAGAAGTTTCTTTTCTGTTTTCTTATGTTGGCTTTTACAATTTGGATTTTGGATTATTGCTTAAAAAAGACTTTTCCACTTCAGGTTTACAAATGAATTTTCTAATTTTTTTTTTCCTACTACTTTTAGGACTTTACTTCTTTAATGTTGAAAAAAATTACATTTGGAATTATTCTTGATGTTAGTACGAAATATGGATTCAACTTTTCCACCCAAATGGGTTATATTAACACCATTCAAAGTCCATCTGTGCCTTTACATTTGAGAAGTATTTTAATTTTTATTCATATGTACATTTTTATTGTTTATTTCTAGAGATACTGTTTTGCTTGTTTCTTCTGTTTTAAATGTTTTCTCCATTACATGTTCTGATTCCTTTTTGCACATAAAACATGCCTTATTTTCCATTTATCAGTGTTTACATCCCATTACTTCCCTGAGTTCTCTCACTCTTGGTAATGTTTTAGTTGATTCTCTTGGATTTGCAAATGTACCATCATATCATGTCCACATAGCTGCACTTTATAATGTTTATTATAAAGTCTTATTTTTCTTTATCTTGCCTAATTGTATGACTAGTAATGCCAGTACTTTGCGGGATTATGGGGTGGTAGCATTCTGGTCTTAATCTTGATTTTAGTAGGAATGCCTCTGGTATAGCTCCACTGAGTATGATGCTGACTTCTGGGCTGAGATGAATGTAGGTTTACTGCATTTAAAAGGTGTCCATCGATCCTTATTTAACTGAATGTGTTTGTGAAGAGTGCTATTGTATTTTATCAAGTAAGTTTTTAGCATATACAAAAATGATCATAATTATTCTCCAACATTATAAGTTATGTATTAATGTATTTCCTAGTAATGACCATCCTTGTACTTCTAGAATAAATTCCTCTGTAAAATAAATGTTATTTTTATGGGCTTTTGGATTGCATTTGCTACCATTTTCTTTAGAACTGTCATTATTTATAACTGAATCAATCTATAGTTTTGTGTATGTAACATCTTTATCAGTTTTCATTATCACTTATATACGCTCTTCCCAAAAATAAATTTGAAGGTTTTCTTTTGTCTACTATTTGCTAGAACAGTTTAAATAGCCTTAGTGCTATTTGCTTTTAAACTCCCCTATGAAAATGTCTAAACCTGCTGCTTTGCTGGGAATAACCTTTTGATAATTTTATCTATTGCTTCTATGGAAATAGCTCTGTTTAGATTTTCTATATTTCTTGATGTCATTTTGTATAGATTATATTTTCCTAAAAAAAATCTATTTCATGCAAGCTTTTCGATTTAGTTTGCTCACAAATCTTAAATGTCCTCAGTTCTTATGTTATAATTTTCCCTTTACTATTATGTTTCACTTTTTAATTATAGGTTTTCTCTTTTTTTGCTAATTCAGTTAGCTAATGATTTGCTATTTTTTTTAAAAAAGCAGATTTTTGTCTTTACATAATAGATCTATATTTTGAATTCAATAGAATTAGAAAATACAGGCTATAAAGTCTCTGTCACAATTTACCAATTTACCAATTCTGCCAATATAACATGAAAGCAGCCATAGACAATGTATAGAGGAATATGTCTGTGTACCAATAAAAGTTTATGGATATTGAAATCCATACAATTTTCAGATATCAGGAACTATTATCATTCTTTTAGGTTCCTCAGCCATGACAAAAATGTCAAAAACTTACTTTGTAGGCCAGACAAAAACAGGCCCTGGACCCGATCTGGCTCGAAGGCCATGACTTGCTAGTCCCTGATTTATCTTTAGATATGTATTTCTTTACACAATATGTATTAGTTACGAAGTGGACAATAGTATAGTTTTTCCTGTATTTTCTTCCTGTAACTTCCTTCCTTCACTTTTTATTTATCGACATTTTCTTCCTGTTTTTCTTTGAACTGTTAAAGAAGTGTATACTTCCATTACGCGAGTTATGAGTATTTATGGACAAACTCGGACCCTGAGCTATCACAGATGAGTCACCCAGACATGTACTGACCTACCTCCTTCCAAATATAATATCTACATGGCCAGCGGATGTAATAATAATTTTCTTTTCTTTTGGCCACATTCTACCTACATTTGTCTTATCCTCGGTAAATTCAATGCTAACTGCCATTTTTTGTTGTTATCTATTTCCCACTTATCTCTTAAGTGTCTGAAGATTATCTTCTGGTAATTTCTTTAAAGTCAGCTTAGATTTTATTCTTGAAAGTAAGTTTATCTGGGTATAAAATACGGTCTCTTCCTTTCTTTTACTGAACACGTCTTATGTGTGCTTTACCGACCTCTGACTCTGTAAGTGGCTTAGAGAAATATTCAGACAACCTGATTGTTGTATCCCGTTCTCATACATAGCTTAGTCTTATTTGATCATTCAAATGAGCCTTTTGTTTTGAAATCCTGATAACATTGTTAGTGTAGCGATGGTGTCGCTGCACTACTGGTGTTCCTTAGCCCATTGTCCTCCCAAGGGAAAGATCCAAGACATATTAATTTTGGAGAAATTCTCTTGAATGATTTGTTTTTAAAAGTTATTTTCCATTTTGTTGTTTTTGTTTGTTTCTTTAGGGATTCAAATTGTATGCATGTGGGATTTTTATTTTTGCTTATTTTATTTGCATCTATCATTTTATCTCTAGCTTTTTTAAAGTTGTTTTAGTGTTATTTCTCTCACATTTTGTTTCCTCTTCTCATTTCCATCATCTATTTCCTTTACTCTCTTTTCCACCGTGTGTATCCTGGATAGAGCTCCTTGCACTTTTGTTCTTCTTTATGTGCTAATTTAGATTTTTCTACTATTTTTTCCTAAGGTCTATTAGATCAACTTTCATCTCCTTCTCTTGTGATTCCCACTGAGTTCTAACATTGCTGACTAATGGTCAGATTTTTAAAAGACACTGCTTAATTTTTTTTTTACTTGTAATTCTGAGGTCAAATATTTAGTCTCTATATCACCATTTTTCTGGCAAGTGTTCCGAGGTGAGTTTCGATGCTGTTTTTCACGTTTTTATGTAAGAATTTTTTCTATGGTTGCTTGGATGGTTCTTTTTATATTATTCACCTTTGAGTAAATTGGGTATTCTTGGATCATTATTTCCAGAGATTTGAGGTTAGGGATTAGGGCTTCAACATAGGAATTTTGTGGGACCACAACCCAGACAGTGGGAGCTGCAGCCAGAGTAACTTTTGAGTTTTCACTACACAAAGAAGATTTTTATTTGCTGCCCCAAAGATAGAGAGCCCTATGCAAATACGGCTCATCTGTGAATACTCTGCAGCCCTAAATCCTCTGATTCTCTGCATCAGACACAGTGAAGGGAAGCTTACTGATTTCAGCTCTGGCAAAATATTTTTTTGCAAAAGAGACTATAAATTTTAAGTTCAAGGTGAGACTTCACTTCCTAGAACTATAATTCTGCTACTATTTTCTGAGCTCTGCAGCTGTTGCGCTCACTCTCATTTTTGGTGTTTCATATTTTTACTGCTTCCCAGGAGAATTCTGACAATTATTTACGACTCATAATCCTTAGCTTTAAAAAAAATTTTTTTTGGATTATATCTGCATTCTGGGTTTGATTAAATTAGAATTTCTACAGGTTGTTCTTCTGTTGCTCTTCTGTGATTCCAGAAGGAAAAGAAGAGCTATGGCGGCTTTCTCAGCCATGTCAGGTGGGGTCCATGATGCTGTGCCCTGAGAGGGCACAGCAGGAACGGGGGCGCCGTGGCTGGCTTTCCAAAGATGGAGTGTAAAGTCTAAGAAGCAAAATATAATATTTTGATGAGACCATGACATTTTGAAATCTCGAAGAATAATCCTGGAGTAAAAATTTAAAGAATCGGCATAAATGGAGAGTGTAAGAACCATACGAGTTCAGATAAACTGAAAATTAAATGTTGACAGGAGCAATAGTTGAAGAGGTTATATGGAAACAAAGATTAAAAGGATTCGTGCGAGGCTTGAGGAAATTGAACTTGTGTTCATCCCTATAATTTCTGGTCTAAGAATTTTGGAAAATTCTTTCTCACTTACCATTCTGTGTTATTGGTCGCTTTTCATGTCCTTTAGGATATTTCAACCTGTGAAGAAAATGGGAAGAGATAGAACCAGTTGAGAGGGCGGAAGAAGGTTTTGGAATAAAAAAAAATTTTTTTTCTCTCTGGAGACAAGAGTCTATGCCAGTACCCGATAACCAAGCCAGGCTCCCAGAGGCATTCTGGACCAACGGTTCTTGGCACAGACAAGATTTCCAAAAGACAGAGGTGCCTTTGATCCATATCCTGGAACCTGAAACCAGGCCAAAATAGCTTGGAGAGTGAGAGGACTGAAGCAGACGCAGAACATTCTGTGTTGCGTATTTGTGCTGCTGGCCATTTTTGGCTTTATAATCTTTTAAAAAATATTTCTCCCCCTGGATTATTTTATTCTGTTTTTATGAGCCATTTTGGAGGGGAGCCTATAGAGACTCAGGGGAGGCTGGGCCCTCGCTGCTCTCTGTGGCCTCCCGGGCAGACTCTGCACTTGCCCTCGTCCACTGCTGTTTACTTATGAGCTTGGTTTGGGCAGCCAGTATGTTTATTTTACATTTTACTGAAGTGTGAGGGGAAATGCTGATAGAAAAACTAAACAAAATCCCTCACGAAATGGTATCACCACATGAGCAAAGTGCCTGAAAGAGTCAAACATCCGGGTGCCCAGAGCTCAAAGGCTGATGTCTCTTCCCAACAGGGCACCGTTAGGATCTCCTGCTCTGGCTGGTGGGAGGGCCATCTGAGGGGCGGTCACTGGTGGAGAGAGGGCTGCGTCCGCTGTCAGCCCGCACTGCGAGTCTGAGTCCCTACCTCCCCAGGTTTCTTGTCTGGATTACCCAAAGCTTTTCAGAACAGGGTGCACAAACTCCTTTATTTTTGATTTAAAGAAATACTAGATCTTCTGTCTAGTAAAAATGTAACTTTTTCTTATTGCTGCCACAGTGGCTGATGAATATTGAAAAATAACACAAAATAATTTCAAGCTTATATGTAATCATGTATCTCACCATAAATTATATTTTAAAGAGGAAAATGACAATGGCCCTATGTAAAACTAAAGGTATATAAAAGGACTTTGGAAAACAAATTTACATGTTTCTTCACAGCAATTCTGTGGGAGTAGATGTTAAGCAGATGTGTGTGTGGGTGGGGTGGAGTATATGATTATATATATATATATATATATATGTTTCCAAACAAACTCACGTTTTCCATTTAAATTTAGTTAAATTAAATGTCATAGTTAAATTTATGTCAATGGTTGAATGACATACATCCCCATAATCTTTTAGGGGTGATGTGGAAATTTAACACAGAGGAAGAATATAACTTACAAGAGTAAATAAATACAATCGTCTAAAAAGGTTATTCCCAAAGGATGTAAGAAAGGGATAGATATTACTTGTTAAGCAGAGAAGGAAGAGCAAGAATTTTGAAATACTTGTGGAAATAAACTGCAGTCAGAACAAGGGACCCTACACATAAGGAAACCTAATAACCCTTGACAAGGTGTTTACACAAAGTACATACCAGCTCTGTTTTCAACATTCTACATCCCTGAGTGAAACTTGAAGTCTTCATATAAATTTAAATGTCTTTCCCACAATAAAAATGTCACATGTAATCTGGCCTGGGCTTTCCCCATTTAGGGGTGGCCCAGATGTCCACTGAGACATAGATGCACTCCTGAAATCCTTTTCCTGATAAATGGAATAGTATTAGAATAGTTTGATAATGGGGAAGGCAGGATACACACCTAAACTATGAATGGCTTATAACAACGAAAGAGCATTTCCTGTTTCCACTACATGTTTATTGTGAATTGACTGTGAGACCCACTTTGCATCTCCTCCCTCTAAGTGCCTGGCCCTGTCACCACCTGGAGCAGAGCTAGCTCTTCTGGTAGCTGGAGGAGGGAGATACGGCATTGCCAACGGTCTCCGAGCACTTCCACTAAACTTCCATTGGCCAACGCAAGTTAAAGAACCGTGCTCAACTCGGCGGGGGTGGGGGAAATGCACCCCATTGTGTGCATCATGAAGAGAACTAGTTTATCACCGAATGGCCCTAATGCCCACCAGAAATGCACTTGATAACACTTTCATTGTGTTTCTGTTATTACTGATAGAAACAGGGGAATGGAAAGGATGTCTTGTTACACTTTTACAGTTAATGTGATCTCCAAAGAAAAAAGGAAAGACCTTGTGGGATATATTTTACATGTATATGGTAACAACATGAGACTATAGGAAACATACCCTGAAAGGATGTGGAGTGTTAAAAAACAAAATTCTTCCAACTAAATTTGAAAGTCTAATTGGCTTTCTTAAGTGATTCATGAATCAGGCAGCATCCCTTCCAGCAACTTAGAAAGGCTCCGAAGGGCAACAGAA
The DNA here is from genome assembly GCA_029783875.1 of Phataginus tricuspis. Lineage (NCBI taxonomy): Eukaryota > Metazoa > Chordata > Mammalia > Pholidota > Manidae > Phataginus > Phataginus tricuspis. Next base: position 16,782,480 of record JAQQAC010015287.1, read on the forward strand.
AGGGAGAGGTTTTTAAAGGCAGGACAAGAAAGTCAAACAGAAAAAGGATTATTTCACGTGAGGTCACCTTCATCTGGGGATAAAGAAGGATGTTATTAGGTGGATTCCTTTGGGGAATAGAGAGGACACATGGGACCTTATTGATGATGACAGGAAAATTCCCGACTGACTCCATTTCTGGGGGAAGGGGGGATGAAACTGCGGTTAGGTTGGGTACAAGCCCCAGTTTGGTGACCCGGCCTGGCAGAAGTGACCCCATGTTGGGCCTGTCTTTCTTTTTAACACGAGTAGTGAGAGAGCTGTGCCAAGGCCCTCTCCCCCACCGTTTCCCTGTAATACAGAAGCTTGAGTCTGCAGGGGGAGGAGCGGAAGCGCCGCTGTCTACTGCAAACACAGGCAGGGAAATGGAAACAAAGCCTCTCCCCGCGGAGGAAGAGCAGGACTCGGCTCAGAGCCACACGGCGGGAGGGAAAGGAGCACAGAAGGGGCCACAAGAACGAAAAGTAGGTACAAGTCTTGGCGGAGGAAAAAGGCTTTGTCAGAACAGTAGGTGATACCTGAAGTCCCCATGCCAGGGCAACCCCAGAGGCAGGAGGCGACCTGAGGTGCTGCACAGGGAGAGGCCAACGGCAAAGCGTCCAGGAGAGAAAGAGTGTTCGGGCAAAACAGTCCCCACTCACCAGACAGTATGTAGTGGGCACACGGTAACCATAGCAACAATAAATCTCAAACCCAGCTCGACTAGATGAACTCTGACCCCCACAATACAGTCCCAGCAGAAAGAAAGACGTGCCCATTTCTAGACGTATGCACCTCAGGCTTCACTGTACACAGACATCTTTACACGTTAGCAAAGGAAGAAGGAAAAAACATTACCAAGAAGCACGGCGGCCCTTAAAAGCAAACACAGACACAGATGTTGGAACTACCTGGCAAGGAACTTAGATATGAACTATGATTAATATGTGAAGACTCCGATAGGAATACAGATGACACGCAATATCAATTGCATAATTTCAGGAGAGAGAAGCACACTATAAAGAAGCATCAAACGGAAGCGACAGAAATGAAGACCACAGTAAAGGAGACAAGGAACACCTTCGACAGGTCCGTGCACAGATGCGACAGCGCCAAGCTGTGGTAGTTCGCTAGGGCTGCCACTGCAAAGTGGCACAGATTGGGTGGCTTCAGCAGAATTTTCTCCTCTAATCTGGCAGTCTAACAGACCGAGATGGGGGAGTTGACAGGGCTGGTTTCTCCTGCGGCCTCTCCTTGGCTTGTGGGCAGTCACCTCCCTGTGTCCTCACAGCATCTTCCCTCTGTGTGGGTCCTAATCTCCTCTTTTTATGAAGACACCAGTCACGTTGGACTAGCACCCAGTCTGATGAGTTCATTTTAATAATTTCTTTAAGGAGGTTACCCAAAGGTACCCTATCTGCAAACACAGTAATATTCTGAGATATGGGTGTAAGGATTTCAACATATGAATCTGGGGTAGAGAGACACAACTCAACAAAGAAAGAGACCATGAGCTTGAAGGTAAGTGTCCAGATAGCACACTAATTGTGACTTGACGAGGAACATGCTGACAGGGAAACCCAGCAGAACAGATCATCCAAGAGCAGTGAGGCAGCACCAACGGGTCTAACATGTATCTAATGGGAACCCCAGAGGAAGAGACAGAGTGGAAGGAAAAAAACTAAAGAATGAAAATGAAGAATCTTGACAATTAATGAAAGGCATCAAACCGCAGAGATGAGAAGCTCAGGGAACACCAAGAAGGAAAATTAACAAACATACACACACACATTCACAGGCACCCCACCTCACACCTAAGTATATCATAATCAAACTGATAAAAACAAAAGGTAAAGAAAATCTTGGAGGGAGTCAAAGAAAAAGACACATTACCTACACAGGAATGAGGATAATAATTAGGGTAGACTTTTTATCAAAGCCATGCAAACTAGAAAACAGTGTTGTGACATCTGTAAACTTCTGAAATTAAAAAAAAAAATTCTGTCAATCCAAATATTTCTACGTGGCAAAAATATATTTAAAAAAAAGGAAAAGAAGAATTTTCTTTTCAGATGAATAAAAGTAAGCTGGGAATTTGACAGACTATGTCAATTAGAAGTATTGAGTGAAGGTCCTTAGTCAGAAGGAATATGACAACAGAAAGAAAATTAAATATACACAAATAAAAGAGTGCTAGATATGGAATTAACATGAATTGTTTTCTTATTTTTAATTACTCTAAAAAGCAACTGATTATCTAAAGCAAAGATAGTAGAAACATATGTTGCATATATAGCATACAGAAAAGTGTAACTTATGATGAAAATAGCACAATGGGGGGAGAGGGGGAATTGGGAATATAGTGTTACAAGTTTCTTATGCTAAACTGAAAAGATATAATCTTATTTAAATGTAGACATTGATTAAATAAACATGTATATAGTAAAGCTTATTTATTATAAGCCCTAGAGTCATGAGTAAACATTATCAATAAAGGAGATAAAGAGAAACTATTTAAAAAAATACAAGGCACAAAAAGAGGGAAAAAATAGAAAATAGCTAAAAAGTTTTCATATTTTAAGCCAACAATACTAATCAGCATTACTTTCAATAAGAATGGTAGAAACATAACAGTAAAGAAACAGAACTTGTCAGATCAGGTACAAGAAAGAACAAGACCCACCTACACATATTCTACAAGAAATCTATGTTAAATATGGTTATACATACTTAAAAGTATTGAGATGGAAAAAGATACACCATATAATCACTAATCCAAAGAAAGACTAAGTAACTGTACTTACGTAGACAAAGTAGACTTCAGATTAAGGAATATTATCAGGGATTAAAAGGGATATTACATAAAATGATAAAGGGGTTAATTTTTCAAGGAGACATAAGAATGTTGTTCACCTTACAACAGAATTTCAAAATATATGAAGAAACAACTTACAGAACTGGAAGAAAGAATAAGCAGATCCATAATTATGGTTGGAAACAAAGATTCCTCTTTCAGTAATGGATACCAAGTAGGCACAGATCAGTAAGAATATAGAAGGTCTGAAAATATTACCAACCTTATTGCAATTTATTGGAGTCTGACAAAAAACAGAATACATATGGAACATTCAGCAAGGAAGACTTCATGAATTCTTTTAAAACCTTAACAATGGAAAAAAATAGAAATCATGTACTCTCAGACCATGAAAGAATTATACTAGAATTCAATAAAAGAAAATTCATGAGAAAATTACCAAATATTTGGATTTAAAAACACTTCAAAATAACCTATGGGTCAAAGGGGATGTCTCAGGAGAAATTTTTAAATATTCTGAACTAAGCAAAAACACCCTGAAAATACAGCATATCAAAAGCAGTTTAATGCTGCAAATGTAGTACATATGGGAAAAATTATAGCATTAAATGTTTATATTACAAAAAGGAAAGATCTCAGATCAGAATCCAAACTTCCACTTCAAAAATCTGAGGAAAGAAGAGCAAATTGTACTAGAAGTAAGTAAAAGAAACAACAAAAATAAGTGCAGATATCAATGAACTGAAAACAGAAGAAAAATAGGGAAAATAAATAAAACCTAAAGGTGTTTGAGAAAATTAATGAAATTTGTAAATACCTAGCCAAAATGACTAAGAAAAAAATTGCAAATTATCAATATTAGGAATGAAAAATTGGGCATTACTACAGATTTCACAGACATTAAAAGGATATAAAGAGACTTCCACAGACATTAAAGAGAATATTATGAACAACTCAATGTTCATGAATTTGACAACTTAAATGAAACCAACCACTTAAAAATCAAAAAAACAAAAACTTACTCAAGAACCAGATAACTTGCATAGTTTTGTATCTATTAATAAAATTGATTTCCTACTTAAAAGACTTCCAGCAAGAAAACTCTAAGAGCAGATGGTTTCAATGGAGTATTCCATCAAATATTAAAGAAGAAATAAGATGTCTTCCATTTAATCTTTTCCAGATAAAAGAGCAGGAGGGAACTTTCGGGATGGTAGCATAGAGAGTTCCATGGACCCTCTCTATGATGATAAACCATAGTTGGTGAAAATTATCAAAAGCAACTATGTGTCTCTGGAAATTATCCAAGGACAAATAGCACACAGAGAAGCATTTATTTAAGAAAATATACCCAATCTAATTTTGGAAAGAAAAGAGAAAGTATGGCCATTTGATTCATGACCCATCTCTACCCATCTCCAGATTGTATGATGGAAGCTCTACTCTGGCTAATGCAGTCCAAAAGATAAGCTCCTACTCCCCAATCCCCTAGCCTAAGGCTAGTTTCCCCTGGAGGAGCAGCACCAGAATTTCTTATTCATCCCCCCACCCAGTTCCATGTCACCGGAGTTGTATTCTAGGCAAGTGCAGTTAAGATGTCCAGCACTCCATTCGTCCACTCAGTCCCCACCTGTAGGGGAGATGCTCTATCCCAGGTACAGAAGGCTGAGATTTCTGGGCCCCAGTCACCCTTACCCTGCATTGCTGACAGGGTACCATTTCTACGCCAAGAGAGGAAAGCCACAAGACCAGTGTCCACCACTCCCACCCAACACCTGATGTGTAAAGGTCACCATCTTCAACTCCTAGCTAAGCTCTTTTCCTAATGCTGTCTGGTGAGAAGGCCTAGAAACACTGACACTCTGACAGGAGTGAGCTCACCTAGTGACCAGATCTTGATTTCTGGATTCCTGGCCAGTAAAAGGAGCCAGGGCTCCTTTGCTAAGTAGTTGATTCCAGGGATGGAACAGACAAAATACAAGCCGAGCCTGGGCATTACGCGGTATTAAAAATAAGAAAATGCTTAGGAAGGAAGGAAGGACGGAAGGGAGGGTGGAAAAGAGATAGAGAGGGAGAAAGAGAGAGAAAAAGAAGGAAGGGAGGGAGGAAAGAAAGGAAACAGGAAAGAGGGAGGGAGGGAGGAAGGAAAACAAGAGGAGAGAAGGAAATAGAAGGAGAAAGGGAAGATGGGGGCCTGTTGAAAGAAGACAGAAGTTAATCTGAGAGAGTTCCCAAGGGCCCCGCTGAGAACAAGCCGAACAATAACGTTGGGGTTAGATTATAAACCAAAGCATGAAGTAAATATCTATGAGTCCATAGTAATATAAAATTTATACAGAAGAAACCAAACTAATATCACTTCTGTGGCATTCTTCCCCAAAATGCATAACCGCAGCCTGAGCAAGAGAACACATCCCATTAACCCAGACTCATGGACATTCCACGACACCCCTGAGCAGGACTCCTCACACCTGCCAGTCATGTAGGGTGAGGGGTGACGAAGAAATCATCACAAACTGAAGGAGTCTAAGGACACGTGATGGCTGAATGCAGTGAGGAATTCTGGATCGGATCTTGGAACAGAAAAAGAACATTAAAAATTGGTAAAATGTGAATAGTTGCTAGTCAGCTCACAGTACGGTACCAATGCTAATGTCATTTTGATTGTTCTACGGTTATGTAAAATGTTAACAACAGGAAAAGCTGGGTGAAAGGTATATGGGAACGCTCTGTAATAAATCTAAAATTTCCAAATAAAAAGTTAAAAAAAACCCCAACTCCCTCTCACCCAAATGCTCAGCAGCAGCAGAGAGATAATAAATTATTTTGATGCTCTGAGATGCTGGCAGTGGTCTGTTTCTTGTCGTGCATTGTGGGTACAGTTTTTCACTTTGTGAAAAGTCACTAGGCTGTAATTTAATCGCACGCTTACCTTCCAAATGTAAATTCAAATGGTTCTATTAAAATGGAACCATCGGGCAGGTTTACCTCTAACACTAAAGGCTTGAGCTATGTTACAGAATAGTCTGGTGCATAAGCAAAAGTCTCCTTACAAAGGCAGCCTTTGACGCGTAGATGCACCGGCCCACGAAGGGACAGCCTCAGGAACACTTACATCAATTCTAGTTACAGACAATAAGCACATTTCCTTTTCTTTTCTAAAGTTAATATTATTCAGCCAAAATGTCAGGGTTTTTTTGTTTGTCTGTTTTACCAGTTTCATTCAATTTTTTCTAATTCCAAACCACTGTTAAATAATTCTGGTAAGCATGGGTATATCAGTGGCTTTAGCCTTCCTTAGAAACCCCAAATAAAGGCACTTAAGCAATAAATATGATTATTTCCCTTCAAATAACCCTAAAACAGGCTTGTTAATGTAGCTCTGCAACATCGTTAAAAAATCCAGAGTCTTTCCATCTTTCCTGTCTGCCGTCTTCCGGAAGTCGGGCACCCCTCCTAAGTGCGAGGATTCCACAGCATCAGGTTTCACACTCTCACACCAAACCACACCAAAACCAGATGAGGGGATTCTGCACATTACTTTGCCCATTTCACCAGATGCCTCCCAACAGACTTTTCCTCATATTTCATTTCCACCATTTTTGTCATATGCTCCTTTCTAAGGCAATCCTTGCCAAGATTGGCTCAGACTTGTCCAAGTTCACCCTCTAGGACTGCAGAGGGACCCGCATACATGGCCACTTAGTGCCTCTGTCATACTGGGTCTCTATTAGCAGAAGGAAAAAGTAATTCTTGAGTAGGAATTCACCAGCTGCCAGAGAGGGCATGAGTCTGTTATTCATTACTGTGATGTATTCTTTACAGGGGACCCTCTGAGGAACCAGGCAGCTGTTGGCTGAGATACTCATTATAATATTAAGAAACTACCATTTTATTTCTGGTATAGTGAGAATTTTTATAGGCAGTTAATGTACTACTGCATCAAATGGCTTGTTCCGTTTCTGTTTCTTGTTTTTCAGGAGGGAAAGTATCTGCCATTGATCTAGAAGGTATCTTTTAGCTTATCAACATGTTCTATTTTATTAACAAATTTTCTAATATTAAATTCTCCTTATATGCTCAGTCTATACTTTACTTAGACACAGGAATACTTGGATTTGACCTAAAATGTTTTTTCCAAATGTTTGAAACATACATTTGCAGAACAGATTTTTGTGTAACCATAACTTATTATGATAATCAAAAAATAATTTTAGGCTTTCCATTTGTTTTATATTCCATTTACTTTATGAAGTATCTAATCAAATTTTGAAATACATTTTCTAAAATATTGTCAGGTCCTGGAATCTTTAATAGATCTTAGATTTTGGTTTATTTTGGTTTTTCATACTCTCGGGAAATTTGTGAATTTTTTTTTCTAGAAAGCCATGAGTTTCATAAAAACATAAATAAAGTAGCTTAAAGGTATTAAAGTATTACCTTGTAGTTTTCTCTCAGTAGTTTTATATACTTCTTAATTCCTAATTTTGAGTATTTACATTTTCCCTAGACTTCCCAAAGAGTTTTCCATAATTTTTTCAAAGAGCTGTTTGGATGTATTTGCTATATAATTGTCGATTTTTTGTTAATTTTAAAATATTTTTCTTACACTTGCTTTGTTGTACATATTTAATTTCTATCACTGAATAATTTTATTTAGATATTTTCATTCTTTCTAGAATAATGTTGGCATTCAAGGGTCTAAACTGGGTATGACTAGATATTTGGTCACATGACATAATATTTTTAAATCACATTATGATTATTTCTAAATATTCCAATAGCAAAAATATGATCACTGCTTTGCTACTTTTTATTAATTACAAAATTTAAGGTAGTGTGAAATATGTAACTAAAAATAAGTAAGTCCTCTCTTCTGCCTTTCCTCAGGCCAACCGTTCAAGGTACCAATTGCTACCAGTCTCCATTCTTTCAAATATTCTTTTATTCACATAAACATAATTACATAAAAAAGGCTGTAAATGTCCATGCTCATGCTCATATCGTTGCCTGTATGTATAAATATTTCTCCATGACAGACTGCAGGGTGGGGGTTTCCTAGGTCAAGGGGTATGTACATGTTTAATTTTGATAAGTACTCTCACTGCGTTCCACAAAAGGCTCTATCAGCTCCACAACAATAGTGTGTATTCATGCTCATTTTCCTACACTCTGGCCAACCCTGATATATAACCAACATTTTAAGTTATAATTTTATCTCAGTGGTATTTAACAGATTAAGTTTTAATTTCTAAGAAGCTGGATTTCTTGGTTGTTGGTGGGGTTATTATTATCGTTCCAAATTTGTTTGCAACAATATAAGAATGTGAATAGCTAAAATTTTACCTTTCAAAATTTGTTACAGTTTCATCTGAAGCTATACAGGTAAAACATGCCAGGAGTGCCTAAAGAGATGGAGAATTTGTTCTCTATAGAATACAATTTTAATACGGGTTCTATACATTTGTCTTTTGTATCTAGTTCATTTCAAAACTAAAAAGTTATTTAAAATTTTTGCTGCTATGTTAACTTCTTATACTGTTCCTAATAGTTTGTATTTAGTTAAAATCTCTGTGTCTGAAATTAAATTATAGATTCCAAGTCTGCCTAAAAAATAAGTCAATGTAGCTTACATATAAATGACATAAGCCAAAAGGAAGTCCAAGCTTCTGGTTTTCTCCCTTGAACTCAAATTTGGAGATGCCACAGCAACTAAGAAAAAGTTTGAACAAATACCCTGGGGAGAAAAAAAGGCAAATGAGTCGCAGGAAGGGGGAAACAGCTTCCAAGGCAAGAGCTTCAGGCCGCACATTCATGGCCTGGCCCAGGGAGGACGCTCCTTTTCTCTCATAGCTGCACCTTCGCTCCTCGGCACTGCCAACAGTAGTAAATGTCGGCATGGTGCAGAGCATTTTCTCCGCACTCTCTGAAAGAGGCAATATTTCAGAGGATAGCTACTCTTGGATTACAACAGCTTGGGTCAGAGGCCCTGGGTGATTTCCTTTACAGCGAACAAATAGCCGTGGAGGTAAAAAGGCAAGGAATATAACAGCAGAGGCTCTGCCCCCAAGCACTCCTCCCTCCAACCTCCCTGCGGTGAGTACAAGCTAAGGCCTCGGCTTTCATCAGTCCCCCTAAAGCAGACATTACTGTTCAATGCAGCTGATAATGAAAAGAGAAAAAAATTAGGTTTCCGGGGAAATCAAGACTTTTGAGGACTTAAGGGAATATAAACGTAAGATGATGTATTTAGGAAGTTATACAATAAGAGAGAGACCTAATGCAAGAGAAAGAACAAGAATGTAAAATGCTCATAGATAAGAGAGGGTATTTGGAAAAATAAAGTAGGAAAAAGCAGCTCTGAAGAAAAATTAATTGGAGTTATTTCATGTAAGAGGTAATAGTTTTTGAAATAATCCCAGTGGATAGACTAATGAACTATTCAGTGAGCAGGAAGTTAGGGCAAAGAACGTTCCCAGAGGTCATCAGGGAAGGAGAAATGATAAGAGAGAGGGTAACAAATATGGGAGAAAACAGAAACCATTCAACATCCATCCAGTAAGAGTCCCAGAAAAAAACATCAACAGAAAAGAGAATATAAGGGGATCTTTACAATTAGTAAGTGATGTTGTAGTATTTCAGATTATTAGGGCACAGATTAATTAAAACAGATTACCTAAGAACTCAGGATGCATTTTAGTGGGATTCAAGACAAAAATTGCAAATGTGTCTAGAGAGAAAAATCAGAATTTTCTCAAAGGAGTAAAAATTGGATTGACATTAGATATCCTAACAGCAACAGTGGCTTAAGATCATAGAATTTTATTTGGCGAATGCCAAAAAAAAAGAAATTTTAACAAATAATTTCACATATAGCTGCCTTTGCACTTAACACCAAAGGAGGTTAGGGATATTCTCAGGCCTATTGGATCTCGCGTAGTAAGTACAAAGAGAAAATCCTCTTTGAAAGGATTCTTCACAATTGTACTCAAGGAAGAAGGAAAGTAGATATAGGCAATAAGACATGGGGGAAAGCAAGCAGGATGAACTTACTAAGGTTTTCATTTTCCCAAATAATCACAGATTTGTAAAAATTGGATCCATATACTCTGGTATTAAAATTCTATGAAATGCTGATTTGATTGGAGATGGGAGGTGGTACTTGGGGCACCGACAGAAGATGGGAGCAGGCCAACTGTGGCGTTTTGTCCAGGGTAATAGGCAGACACAGCTTAGCTTCAGTATTGCTAGTGAGTAAAGAAGGTGCATCTGAGCCTTCATCAGTGAGAGGTAACCACCAGGGGCATAAAAACAGAATGCATAACTTTAAGACGAGTTGAGAAATATTCATGTAGCCAATGAAAAATAGAAAGTGGCATAAGAGATAGAAAACAAAATAAAATGGCAGGAGTAAGCCTCAGTGTAACAACAACAGCAACAGTAACAAAATAGTTCATTCATACCTCACTATAGTCTAGGAATGAATTATGTGACTTATTAAGAAATATTATATACAGTGAGATACACTAACCTAAAGAGGGGAGAATTAAGACTGTGAGAGTAAGACCCAGTTGCAGGTGAGGCACATGTACTCAATGCTGTCCTCTAATAATACAAAGGACTGATAATGCACACCCACCAGGGCAAGTTCATGAACTCACACATGCTGTGGTACTATTTCCTTTGGGGGTGTTGCTCTCAGAGTCCCACCTACTTGGTCTGTGGCTCCAACTTCAATTGTCTTTTCCTGTCAGCCACTGAGAGTTGTGTGAGCATTACTGACACACACTAACACCGAAATGTCACCCGGGGTACTTACATAATTAAAAACATTTTCCCTCTGTTCCCTTTAAATAGATTAAAATCTACCTCTTTGAAATATCAATGCTGTTTTATAGCCCATGTCATAATGATATTTTCCTTCAAAAACATAGTTATAAATTACTACTTAGTGCCAAAGAAGAGAATCCCAATTTCTAAGGAATCCTTTCATATTTTTTCTTAGTCATATATGCACAAGACAGCATCAAAGCAAAGACTACCCAACATACCCATTTTAACAAGTTACACTGCAATAGAAATTTAAAATCCATATTCACACTCTAATTGTGACTGTGCAAGTCACTTCACCTTTCTTAGCTTCAATTATTTCCTCATTAAAGAGGACAGAGTAGATGATTTTTAAGGTTCCTCCAGTGTTCATATTTTATATTGACATCCCAGGTCAACTTTGTCCTCATTCATGATAAGAACTTACTTTAAAACTAATAAATGTTACTTTTATTTCTTCAGCCATATTTATGATAGAAAGAGGAAAGACATGAACTATAAAACCCACCCCAAGTCGGATCATCTCTATTAACCGTGTTTTCTATTTCATTCCCTCTGTGATTATTGATTCATACAACGGAGATTACATTTACATAATTTTATATCATGTTAATATTGCTTAATATTACACAATTAGAATTTACATGTTAATTAAATCTTTGCCCACTTCATCTAATATTCCATTGCATGGCTATACCATCATTTGCTTATTCTTTCTCTCATCCTTTTACATCAGTCACTTTAATTGCTTCCATATTTATACTGCTATAAGGGTTGCAGTGTGTATCTCTCTGTATATTAAGAAGTTTTTTCTTAATAGAATTTCTAGGTCAAATGATAAAAATAATGTTTTATATATAGGTAACATGTTGAGGGCTTACTATGTGCCAGACCTTGCTTTTAGCGCTTCACATATATTAGCTTATTTAATCGTCATATTGATCTGAAGTAGGTACTATTATTATCCCTATTCCACAGAGGCAAAATCCACGGCACAGAGGAGAGTAAATAATTTCGTGGCTGGAAGGTAAGGGCACAGCCGGGGTCAGACCCGGGTTCCAGAGACAGGGCACAGCGGGAGCCCCTGTGTGGGTGGCCGCCTCCCAGGGTGATGCACACGGCATGCTAGAGCGTCAGTTCACCATTAAAGTGGTAGCATGGCACCTTCATGGCATAGAAGGAATCAAACCTTCAGCACCTGCTTTAAGTGAAAGCATGCAGGCAGCATTTCTGTTCAGAAGCAGCTTACCTGCCCTGTGAGGTATCTCCCCAGGAAGTCTGAAATGCATATGCTTACATTCCCTTGTGCGATAGAGAATTTCCGAGCATCAAAAAACCACCCTAGGTGTCAATGCAGACATTATTTATGGGAAAATTAAAGTGGTTTTTAAACTTTATTTATGTTTTTAGCTTTCTTTGTTAGTTTGTTATTTTTAATTACCTGGAATTACGAGTCATTTAAACATAAACTATTCTGAAGGAATTGAACATTTACGGGCACAGGACCTAACCATCTCGCCCTCGGTCAGCCGCTAAGGCCCGGCAGGCACTTGAAGTCACCAAGGACCTGGTAGCCTGTTTGGCGTAAGCAGAACTCCATAGTGTCCTTTTTATACTTAGGTTTCGTATTTAATTAGTCAGGTTTTCGTCCACATCGCCTATTTGTCTACTGAACCCTGCCAAAAACACTCTTTGGCAGATGGCAAAATAATGAAATTGCTGGCTCTAACATCTAAAATCTTGGAGATAATTAGAAGGCTTGATACAGGTAACATTTATTAGTCATGAAGAACTTGACAGCATGGAGAATTTTTCCACCCACACAATTTTGAAAAGGGAAAAATATTCTCTTTTTGAACACTGATCAGATTATGTTTCTGGGACCAGAGGGAGAAAGCACACCTCCTGGGGCCCGACTAACGGCCAGAAGGGAAGGAAGCCTCCTGGAAGGTTTCTCCGCCACTGAGCGGGAACGTCCTCTGTTCTGGTCAAGGGGCGACTTCCCTACAGAAATGAGCCCCAGGAATAATCTTTGTAATCATTGAAGTAGCTGGAATGACATAAAATACCTTCTAATTATCAATGTTGCTTCTTCCTTAGCCTAAGTCCATTCTGGGGCCGGGAAGGAACCCTCTGCAGCAGCATTTCTTGGTCATAGAAGCTTCAGGTTTTAAGATTTTACCATTTAGTGATTTCACACCCCCATTCCACATAAAAGCTAGAGCGGCAACCCCAGCCATAGTTCTCCAAAGGGGAGTACAACTCACAGGTGGCGCAGACTCAAGCCATCCTGCGCTTGGCACCACAGAGTAGGGCTGTCGAGCACTGCTGGCTTCCTGCACTGGGGTCAGAACTCAGCGCAGGTCAGGAGGCTGGGACTCGATCATGGGCTTACGCTGTCCTCCTGGAGCCAGAGTATTCCCAAACTGAAAGGAGCTTTCAATTGCCTTCTCTCATCTTTTAGAGAAAAAAAGTTGATGCTTTGTGAAGTTGAATGACTTGCACAAGCTTTCCTTGGAAAAGCCTCAGACTGGATCACAGATGTCCTGACTCCCTGGATCACATTCTTCCCACCTCATCACAGCGGAACGTTTGTAAGATGAAGAATCTGCCAGGATGGTCTGTGACTGCGCCTCGGAGCGGGCGGCAAGGCTGGATAACACCGCAATGTGTAAGCGTTCAAAAGTTAGAGTCAAGAGCGGATCGTAGATGGACAGCCTTGGGAAACAAGGAAGGACAGAATTTTTTTTTCTGTTTTCCTAGTTGAAATATAACGACTTTAAAAGAGAGAATTTAAGAAGGGAATGGCTGATTCTATATATGTTACCAAAGATTTGGATCAATTCTTCTGGCTTATGAAAATGGGGTGACAAACTGACAAGGAATGAAATACAGCGATGTAGACCAGAAAAGATGTTTGGCACAGATTTGCCAACTAGATATCTCTAGGGAGAGGGACTGTTAAACTCTAAAAACAGGTATCATGGCCAATAATAGATACAATTTTAAAATAACATTAATAGGTAGCTTTAAAGCAAACATAGTCTAGAGGTTGTAAGACACCATTGATTAGAAGTAGAAATCATGATGGAATATGATAATCCTAGTAACTGACATTTATTGGGCGTTTCATGTGTGCAGACACTGTTCTAAGTTCTTCACACACATGAATTCATTGATTTTCTGCAACATGTCAGTGAAGTGGTTATGGATATTTCCCACATTTTATAGATGTGAGACCAAGGTAGATTAAGTTGCTTGTCTAAGGTTACAGCTGTGCTAACAATACTAACAATATAACTGGAAACTGAACCCAGGAAATCTGATTCCAGAATCCACAGTCTTAACTTCTATGCTATACAACCTTATCGTAGAACAAAGATAATAAAGTAAACAGAAATTTACCTTTAGGAAGTTGGTATAACCTTTCAATAGCACGGAGGCCTTCACAAAAGTATGAGAGTGGAGCCCAGAGGGAAGCACTGTGACGCTCTAGTCCGCTATTAACAGTGCTTCCGGCACATCTGACATGCAGATGGCAAATACAGGCTCTTCCTTGCTTTACGAAACAGAAGCATCACTGAGAAACAAGCCTGGCTTGGAAACCAGGATCCTGGGGTCCTAGCCTTATAGAAGAGCAAACGTGTACCTAACTCTGGTAGGAAGCAACAAATTTCTTCTTTTTAAATCTGGTGAAGGTGTGATGAGTGGACAGCAGGTCTTAAAAAGTCCACACAGGGTTTACATTACTTTAGAAATAGGTTATTATTTGAAGCATATTTTTAAAATATTTTTGTAATATTTAATACCGCCGTCATGCATTTCTCCCATCCCCCAGCCCCCACCTTTGGCAACCACCAATCTGTTTCCTGTATCTACGAGCTTGTTTTTATATCCCACATACAAGAGAAATCATATGGTATTTCCTATTCTCTGACTGACTGACTTATTTCACTTAGCATAATGCCCTTGAGGTTCACCATGTTGTTGCAAAAGGCAAAATTTCATTTTTTTTAAGGCAAAGTAATTTTATTCCTATATATATGTATATATACACACACACCACAACGTCTCTATCCACTCATTCATTAAGGGACACTTAGGTTGTTTACCTATCTTGGTTATTGTAAATAATGCTGCAGTGAACATGGGAGTGCAGATATTCACTTTAAGTGAGTGTTTTCATTTTCTTCAGATAAATATCCAAAAGTCAAATTGCAGGATTATATGTAGTTCTACTTTTAATTTTTTGAGGAAACTTCCTTCACACAGTTTCCACAGTGGCTGCACTGATTTACATTCCCACAGTGCACAAGATTCCCTTTTCCGATCTCACCAACCCTGTTTCTTGTCTTTTTGATAAGCTGAGGTGATATCTCATTATGGTTTTGATTTGCATTTTTCTGATGAGTAATGATATTGAGCATCTTCTCATGTACTTGTTAGCCATCTGTGTGTTTTCTTTGGGAAAATGTCTATTTAGATCTTCTGCCCATTTTTTAATTGGATTGTTTCTTTGTTTTGCTACTGAATTGTATGAGTTCTTTACATATTTTGGACATTAAGTCCTTCTCAGATATATGATTTACAAATATTTTCTCCTGTTCAGTAAGTTGCTTTTCCATTTTGTTGATGGTTTCTTTTGCTCTGAGAAATGTTTCTGATGTAGTCCCACTTGCTTATTTTTGCTTTTGTTTCCTTTGCTTTTAGTGTCAGATTCAAAATATCATACCCAAGACCTATGTCCAGGGGCTCACTGCCTATGCGTTCTTCTAGGAGTTTGGTTCCAGGTTTTATATTCAAGTCTTTAATCCATTTATGGTAAGATAGTGGTCTATCACATTCTTTTGCATGTGGCTGTCTAGTTTTCCCAGCACTATTTATTGAAGAGACTGCCCATTTTCCATTGTATATTCTTGGATCCTCTGTCATAAGTTAATTGACCACATATAGGTGGGTTTATGTCTGGTCTCTTCTGTTCCATTGATCTACGTATCTGTTTTTATGCCAATACCATACTGTTTTGATTACTATGGTCTTATAATATAGTTTGTAATCAGGAAGCATAGTGCCTCCAGCTTTGTTCTTCCATCTCAAACTGTTTTGGTTGTTCAGGTTTCCCTTTCCAGAAGTCTGCACAGGAACTGATTTGTTATTATGACCCATCTGGGCTGTGATGGACAATTTTTTCTTTCCAGAAAAAACCTCTGAAGAGGATTGGTTGTCTTTAGTTTCAGCTACTTTGGTCTCTTTTCATGCATTTTTATGACTACCTCAATGGGAAATTGGAAAGACTTGCATCCCAAAATTGAAGAACAAAAACTAAAAGGCTGCATGCAAAACTATGAGTTTGTATGTCTATGTTTGGAAGGCAGTGGGAGGTGGATAATTTGAGAGGACTTAATTGAGGGCAATTCAGTCTCTGTGGCCTTATCCCCCCATAATTTGAAGATCATGGGTGGAGGTTGATAACCTGGTATCCCAGGCCAAGAAATGAAAACAATAAAATAATAAAGGAGGAACCTAAGAGCAGCTAAACATGCCTAAAGCAGGAATTTTTCTAGCTTGTTCCTTCCCCACTCCACTCCTAACTATTGAAAAGCAGCTGGCTGTTCCTTTAATTTAATCCTTTGTCTATCGTGGAGCCGACAAAGCAAATCCTATTTAAAGGAGTCTTTTACATCTTCAAAAAGGAAAAAAAATGGGGTGAGGGTGGCATATTATATGAGGAAACTTTTTTAAACAATCATCAAAAATACATATCTTGCAAAAGCACTAGGGGGAGAAGCAAATGAGGAGAGATTTCCTTATTTTCTGCAATCTCTTGACCTGAGTTCCAGTCATAAAGCACTGACACATGACTTGGGGGATCATTTCATTTGCTTGGATTGAAGGCACTCTTGGTCTTCTGGAATTCCTTCTGAGGGACTTAAATGGGCCCATTTTCCGCTCCAATTCCCTCCTGTGACCTGGTCAAATTTCCAAATTGCACAGGAGAGGTCTCCACACTGCATTCCGTTCTGCAGGACCAGCATGGGTGTGGATTCAGATCCACAGTCTTACTATTTGATCTAATCAAGATGTGACATTTCTTCTGCTTTCTTATCATAAGTGAGGTAGAGACTGGGACTGAAAGGAACTGGCTTCATCCAAATGTGGACAAGACAAATACTGCCCTCAAAGAGCAAATACCTAGAGGAAAAGACACAGTTTGATTGCCCCTTCTATTGAAAGCATATGGATTAATATAGCTGACAAACTCATTAGCCTTATAGCTATACTAAATTCATGTTCATGGAGAACATAGCAAGAACTCAACCCTTGTGTTCCCTTGACTCTTACAGCAAAAATTCACTGTCCCTGATAAATAAGCACACAGTCTTTGACATAAATGACCCACATCAGTAAATAATCAATGAATTGAATATACTGGGACTTGGAACACTATTATATCCCCATCAACTTACACTTCTGCTAACATAAATAGGAAAATTGCATATTTCCCTGATCCAAAGATGCTTATTTTTTTCACATGTCTCTCAAATTAGAATGCATTTTAGAATTGATGCTCTGTCATAATCTTTATTGGCATTGGCATTTGGGGAGATTTTATTAAAATAGTAAAATGATTACATCTTAAAACTGATGGAGTCTTAAATTAGATGACATGCAGAAGTTGAAAGTTGTTGTAAACTTCTGTCTTGGTAGCTCTAAGAATGAGGAAGCAATAGGAAGCAAACTTAGGGAGTGAACTCAAGAATATTAGGGGTGAGAATTTCATAAATTAACTTCAATGGCCTGTGTTTGGTTCTCTTGCCTCTTCTCAAACAAAAAATTGTTTCAGGATACAAAATCAACATCCAAAAATCAGTGATATGTCTGTACTATAGCAGTGAACAATCCAAAAAGGAAACCAGAGAGACAACCCTATTTACAAGAGGATCAAAAAGAATAAAATACTTAGGAATAAGCTCAACCAAAGTTGTGCACTGAAAAACACAAGACGTTTTTGAAAGAAATTAAGGATACAAATAAGGGAAAGACATCCCATGTCCATGGTTTGAAAGACTTAATAGTTTTTAGGATGACAGTACTACCCAAAACAACCTAAGTTCAGTGCAATACCTATGAAATTCCAAACTTTGTGTTTGGAGGACATAGAACAAGCCATCCCAAAATTCATATGGAATTTCAAGAGGTCCCAAATAGCCAAAACAATCTTGAAAAAGAAGAGTAAATTCTCTCACACTTCCTGATTTCAAAACTTACAGTAAAGCTACAGTAATTAAAACAGTGTGTTACTGGCATAAAGAGACATACAAACCAAGAAAACAGAATAAAGTCCAGAAGTAAATGCTCACATATATGGCCAAGTAATTTTCAATAAAAATACCAAGGCCATTTTAAAAGGAAAAGACAGTCTTTCAACAAATGTTGTTGGAAAAAATGGATATCTGTATGCAAAAGAATGAAGCTGGACTTAACTTTATACCATATGTAAAAACTAACTTAAAATGGATCAAAGACCTAAATTTAAGTGTTAAAGCTATATAATTCTTCAAACAAAATATAGGGAAAAACCTTCATGATATCGTATTTGGCAATGATTTCTTACATGTACCACCAAAACAACAGGCAACAAAAGAAAAAAATAGATAAAATGGACTTCATCAAAATTCAAAACTATTGTGCATTAAAGAACACTATCAGTGGAGTAAAAAGGCAGCCCAAAGAATGGAAGAAATTATTCGTGAATCGGAGATCTAATAAAGGGTTAACATCCAGAATATATGAAGAGCTATAAAAATATATAAAGGACTCCACAACAAAAAAGCAAAACAACCTGTTTCAAAATGGGCAAAGGACTTGAACCGACATTTCTCCAAAGGGGATACAAATGGCTAATGATCACTAGAAGTGATGCTCAACATCACTAATCATTAGGAAATGCACAACCGTAATGAGATGCCACGTCACACCCATTAGGGTGGCCGTTATTAAAGAAAAAAACAAAATAAGAAGTGTTGGTAAAGATGTGGAGAACTTGAAACACTTGTGTGTTGCTGGTGGGAATGCAAAATGGTGCAGTTGCTATGGGAAACAGTACAACACTTCCTTAAAGAATTAAACATAGAATAACCAAGTGATCCTGAAATTCCATTTCTGGGTATATACCCAAAAGAACTGAAAGCAGGGACTCAAAAAGATATTTAAACAACCATGTTCAGACAATGATTCACAATAGCTAAAAGATGGAAACAACCCAAGAATCCACCTATGGATGGATGGTTAAACAAAATGTGGTATTTTTGTACACTAGAATGTTATTAGCCTTAAAAAAAGAAAAAGGAAATTCTGACACATGCTGCAACATGGATAAACCCAGGGGACATTACGCTAAGTAAATAAGGCAGTCACAAAAGGACAGATATTGTGTGATTCCACTTATATAAGATGGTTAGTCACGTTTTTAGAGACAAAGTAGAAAGTGCGACCGGCAGGGCGTCAGGGGGAGGGTGCATGGATTTCATGGGCACAGTTTAGTTTGGGAAGATGAACAAGTTCTGAAGATGCTCGTGCTGATGGTTGCACAACAGTGTGAATATACTTAATGCCACTGATTGTACAGCAAAAACCAGTTAATATGGTAAACCTTGTGTTATATATATTTGCCACGATAAAAAATAAAAATTAAAAAAAACTGCCCCAGCTTTTTTAGTACAGCCAAGTTTGAGAGCCATGAACTTAAACCAAATGATATTCCCAAGTAATTCTTGTCACACTTGACAGTTGAGTTCCTCTAGAAGGAACACAAATGCTTTTCCTCTGTGTGTCCCTAGCTCTTAGTACAGAGCTTGTCACATAATAACAACAATCCTCTGCTTTTTATTGGCCCCAATTAGGCGTCAGAAATTGTGCTACAGCCAGTGGCTCTTAGGTCAGAGTGCCTCAGAGTCACCTGACGCCTTGATAGGTTCCACCTGCAGAGTCAGGTATGCGATATTAGATTTCTAAGTTCCCTAGCAAGGCTGGGCTGGGGACCACAGGCTGAGCGCTAGTGTACTGACCACTGTACACAATGTAAGAGCCTGTAAAACAACCTAGGGGGTAGGTATCCAGCTAGACTCAACGACAGTAAATGACTTGCTCAGTATCACACACCTGGGGGTTTGGGAGATGGGATTAAATTCTAGGTCTTTCTGACTCCACAACTATGCCATTTCACTAAGCTTTGGACGGCAGCCTTAAATGAATGAATTTTCTTAAGCTCCTAAGTAGATTTAGTAGACCCTTTAGTTTTCTAATTGAAATGTTTTCCATTTTTCCAATTTATTAATCCTACTTATCACCCAAATAGACCATCTTCCTTGCCCATAGATGAGTTTTTGCCTCAATTCTTTCCATAATCTCTTATTTCTATTTACAAATAGATATAAACTTTCCTTTTTGCCCGAAGAGTTCAAACTTGATGTCATAAAAATGCTCTTCAAAGGGTTTCCCCCTTAATTTCCACAGGAAAGAGGAAAAAAGGAGGAAAGAGAGAAAAAAAGAAAAACAGCATATGAATAGAAAAATAAGAAATGGCAAATGACTTGGAATTCTCAGCTCTAGTTAATATTCCTTGTGCAAAGGTTTTTAATTAGTGACAGTGACTGGGTTCAGCGTAGGTGTAAAATGCTGGACTAGGAAGGAGGAACAGAATCTGTTCTAGTCCTGATATAAAAAAAAAAAGTCTGAGGTGGCTTTTTTTTAATCACCATTTTGTAGATGTGGAAGTAGGCATTAAGTTAGGTGACTTGTCAAATGTATATTGCTGGTGTGTCTGGCTTCAAAAGTTCATGCTTTCACCCACTACGATATTCTTTTCAAAAAAGGAAGAAATACTAGTTCACTCAGGTGGTCTTGCCACCAGGGAGAAGTCAGTGGAATCATTTTCTACTTGTTGAAGCTTATTTCAAGGTAGAAACCCTGGTAATGATGGCTTGATTAACTCTGGCTGCTAAGGCCGCCTTTATTTACAAAAGTACATCTAAGGAGGTTGTGTCACGTAGGGCTTGAGAGAAAGGTCTTTAGATTCAGACTGCCTCAATTTGGATCCTAATTCTACCACGTCTGCATAACATTGAATAAGATAATCTCTCTGTGCTTCAGTTTCCTTAGTGGTGCAATGGGGTAAGAATTGTACCTAATTCATGGAAATATTGTGAGGACCTGTAGCTATTATGATTGCCATCAACTTTTAAATATTGGCCCTGTTTTATGATTATCATCTACTTTCTATAGCAAGATTTGGAGTGCTTTTTATCAATTTCTAGATTCAACCATCATGTTGTAAAATGACACCACTAATGCTATTAGGTGGCAGGACATAAGACAAGCTTTTTCCCATTTATTTTTTCATGAGCAATTACCTCCTAATTCTCCTGGAGGCTATAGTTGTGAAAGAACAATTCAGATTATCCACAGCACCAAAACGTATCCTACAATTCCATGCAAAGTGATTTCACATAAGAAAAAATGTTTTCCTAAAATACGTGCATAAGCTATTGTAATATTTGTGATTGCAAAATGAAAGCTATTCCTTCCTTTTGCTACACCCTTCAATATTTGCTCAGGTGCAATTTGATTTCCACATGAACTGATTCAGAAAACCTAACCAGTTACAGAGCAGTTGTCACTCTGGCCTCCAGTAACTTCTCAAACAAAATCATATTTCCGAAAAATGGTTACATAAAGTACCTCTAATAAATCGCTCTGCATGTTTGTTCTCTATTATAACCCCCCTTGGCAATCTGCCTTTAAGCATGAGCACATTTTTAATCAAGCGGTAAAGCATTCAGAATAGACAGGTCATCAAAGCTGGAGCAGCAGTGAACTGTTCAGTCCCCGTGATGAAGGGCTTGGCTGCAGGGGGCCTCAGCTGCCCCAGAGTTCTGCTCCCTGGGCGCCTGCCTGCACTTCCCAGGTGACAGTGAAGAACAGACTTAAAGGAAAGAATGGTGATTTACTTATACTAGGGCCCTTCATTCCAGATGGAGAGGCTTTTTTTTCTTAATGAAGAAAATGTTTGCAAAAACTACCCACTGAAGATGTCTTTCTTCAAGGACCATATGATTAATAAAATGGTAAGTAATAAGATAAAGCTCAGTTAACATCAGAAGTAGATTTTAGATTTACAAAAGGCAAAAAGAGACAGTAGAAGTAGACAGATTCTGCAATCGAGCTTGGAACTGAAGTCAGGTCAGCTTGAGGTCGCTGTCATCAGATGCCCATTGGGTACATGATCATCAATAACCCCTCCACAAAAGGCAATGGCTTCTGAACGTGAAGCAATCCGCTGGCCATTTTATGCCCATTTGCTGATTTTTCCTAAACAAATCACATGTGTTCTCTCACACTGTAGTTGGCAGTGTTTCACGAACTTTTCACAAACCTGCATGTAATAACTCAACACCAAGAGGCGTAAAGAGTAAAGTGACCTACATGTGCTTCTCCACTGGCTTAAAACTGGGATGTGACTAATAAGTGAAGGAAAAAAAAATTTTTTTAAGTAAACACATTTTAAAATAGCTTATTATTTTATTTCTAAAATATGAGAGAATTATATCCTCATCTATCTGTGTGTACGTATGTGTGTGTGTTTACATACATTTCTATGATATTTATCTCAACACTACGACTTAAAAATAAATATTTAGACAGAATTTACAGCCAGCAGGTCAGTGAGGCATGTAAAGCTGTCTGCAAGTTCAAAAGAAAGAACAGTACTCTGCAAATGTGGACAAGATTCCAAGCATAATCATGAGTCATCACTGATCTAGAACTGATGGTGATGTTAGTTGGAGGGAATGTACAAATGATGAGCCTAGGGAGACAAATTAAGAAAGTTATAAAAAAGAGCTAGGTGAGGCCACACACTATTTAATCATCATATTTCTGTTGTGATTGAGTATCTTGGTCCAAGTGCTTGGTGTTATGCTGACACTTATAGGAAAAACACTCGTGACACACGGTTTTGATTCAGTATCTCAAATTCGTATCTAAGTCGCAATAATTTAGAGTAGACCTCACTTACAGTTGCTGGTTGTGTCTTGGCCGTTAGGACATGCCTGCCAGCAGAATGTGTGTTCTCCATTCCCATCTTTCCCAAATGCTCTTTCAGGGTCATTCCACAGTCCTGTCTGGCAGGACGCCAGGAACTGGTGCTGGGCATCACTGCCTCACCCATTTTTCTTTTTCACAGAACTTAATACATCTCATTTTCTTCTACTTTCTTTTTCTATTTCATTTCCACATATTTTTCAGGCTGTCCAGACTCGGGTCTGTCTTTGTCACTAGGAAGTGCCTCTCTGTAGATTTATGCTTTTTTCATAACACAAACAAAAACTGTATCACAAATACCCACCCCATCTTCTCTCCCAGCCTTACAAGAAGCACCCAGCTACATGTTGTACAGTAACATTTTTTAAATGTGGGACCAGAGATTATTAATGTCTTTTGCCAGGCTTAATAACAAATGCTTTATATAAGTTGACAGTGAAGATCTTTTCTCCAGTAACCATTTTTTTTTAAAGCCACTGAATTGAGATACCTTTGTTTTTACAGCTGGAAGGGCTCTTAGAGGCCACTCAGTTCCACACCTTCACTTCACAGAAGACGTGCCTGAAACCCCATGAGGTGAGGCATCCTTATCTCTGCGTGGCAGCCACAGAGCTGCAGACAAGTCCCTGAACTCCCAGGCAGCCTCCTCCTGCGGCCCCACCGAGCCTCTCTGAACCTGTCTGCCACGGGAGGAGCTCCTGTGCTGAATCTCTAGGCAGGAATGCTAAGGCCCATCTTCTGATCCACATCCAGTCACTAAATGATGGCAGCTGTCTTGCCAACGGGTTTCAGCCCCAAGCAAGTTCGCTATGGAATCAATGTGACCAAAGAAAATGACAGCAAAACGTTCTTGGGGTGAAAGGGTACATTACCCGGCTTGTCCTCCCGGCGGTAAGTCGAGCACTAGCATCTCTACCTCCACCCAAAGCACTGGGCCGAGCTCTCTAGATATCACAATAATAGCTTATTGCCTAAAGCTGTGGAAGCCGTAGCCTATCAGCAGGCCAGTTACATCATCAGGTGGTTTAAGTTCAGTGAGGATCCTGGCCATGGGAACCCTAACTTCCCCACAGAAACCTTGACGAAATCACTGAAACTCTGCGTCTCATTCTTTGCATTGAAAAAATGCATACTCCTTCCTTTCTTGTCAGTCTACTTGGAGAAAGAGGAAAATATATAGAGAGACACACAAATAAAGGGGACCTTTCAAAACAAGTTGAACTTTTGAAGGCATCATTTAGAAACTGAGTCTTCCTCAACTGCATGATCAATAGAGGAAGCAAACTGCCTTCAGTCTTTAACAGCACTGGGAAAAGTTCTCCGTCAACAGCATCATTTAATTACCTACAGTGATACCAGCTGAATGGACCACCTATCCCAATTAAGCAGCAGTGCACGCTAATTATCATTAGACTTAATTGGCTTCCCAATTCAGCAACTTCCCTGATCAAGTCTGCCCCAGTTAAGTGATGTTTATTGAACCACCTGAATCTTGCTTAAAAGAAACAAAAGAAAATTTCCCATCTCAAGTTCAGCAAATATAACCTAGTCTCACCAAGTCACACTAGCCAGTTTCTAATTAATTTTGCAAAGCATACACTGAGGTTGGGTACAGTACACACATCTTCTCCAATTAGAATATTTTATTAAAATCAAGTAAGATTAAGCAAAACATTTCAAACAGCAATGGGTAAATGTGTGAAAATTAACAAATATTTACTAATGTATTTTCTCTTTCCTTCTTGCATACATTTTTGACCAAGATGTTATGATTATTTTGTCCTTTCAGATTTTCCAGCCTTGAAATGTGCTGTTTGGTAGTAATACATATCCTGAAGAATGGCAGGCATAAAGAAAAGAGAAGTTATGCTTTTGGGTTCAACCTTCCCAGATGAATGTATGTGCATTAGAGCTCCTTCGCTTAAATCACACAACTAGACTAGGTGGATGTAAGACCCGGCACATGCACCCAGCACAGGGCACAGCAGATTTCAGCTAAACAGGCATCATGACCTGCCCAGGATTTAAAGGTCAGGGCTGACCACAGACTGGAAGAAGATGCCCTTCTTCCTGGAAAGCTGGGCACCGGGGGGGCATACAATGCAAGGACACGTGTTCTGGTGTTGAAAATAGGCCTCTGAAGTAGTTGTTCTATGTCTCCTCAGGGACAGCTCAAATGGGCCCCCCCCAGACCTCACGAAGACAGGTGAGCGTGTTTCCGCTCTTCCTCGAGGAAGGCCAGAACCGTCACCTCGACTCTTCCAGTTAAAGTGATTCCAAGATTCCTACTTTCCTCAGTTCCCCCCAAAAAATGACGGGCCAAGAGGGACAGTGGGAAGAGCTGGCAGAATCAGGTTGTGTCCTGGGGCTACGTTCTTCCCAGGGCAGGAAAGCTGCTCCTGGCACCTCTTGGAAAGAACCCATGGTCACAGTGGTCTTGGTGCATGTGGTGGAGAAGGCGGGGGGCCCTCCCTGGAGCACTTGTGTGGCACCCGCAGAGTGAGGTGGCATGCTGCCCACGGGCCTTACTGGGGCCTTGTTTGGGGTGAGCATTCTGGGTAGTCAAGGCTTTGAGATGAGCAGTGAACAGAGTCAGAAGCCCAGAGGCACATGAAGTGGGAGAGAAGGTAACAGAATGGAGGCATGTGCAAAGGGTGCAGAGAGCTATGCTGGGGTGGGTGGGGAGCGCATGGCCCTCCCTTGCCTAGGGCAGCCCCACGTTGGTTGGCCTAAGGTCAAGGGATCCAAGGCTAATTAATAAGAAAACACTAACCTGTCAAATTGGAGTTTCTCTGGAAGGCATTTTCTAAGAAGCAAGGAAAGGATGGACATTCCTCACAATCACCATTTTTGGCATTCTTATGCTATTGAATCAGAGGGGCTTCTTATGCCACCAACAGAGAGGAGTAATAGTAAATAATAATAAAGAAGAAGAATACTGTTGTCTTTGGTCTCAGTTCTCTTTGGACTGGCTTAAAATACTTCAAATTTGAGCTGTGGTTTCCAAGAAGAAAGTACTAGTGCATAACATAAAGTGCTTTACCTTTTCTCAAGAAACTAGCAGACATTTAACTTGTATATGTGTTCATGTAGTTTATCACTATTGTAGAGCCCTTTACTGGCAACATCAAAACACAGGAAGTAACCAAAATTTCTAGGATGCCGATTAACTAATTAAAATCAATGCTGCTAGTAATATGTGGTATTACCTCCAATACAATTTCTCTATATCTGCTCATAACTGAATTAAACTGTTCTGGCCTAAAGCAAAATTGTAAAGTAGAATCATTGAAGGGAGAGTTGGAAGAAAGAAATCTTAGAGATCACTTAATGCCAGGCACTCACTTGACATCTAAGAAGATAAAGCTTTAGTCAAAGAAAAACTAGGCTCCCCAATCATTACCCAGGACTAAGTGGTCCTGTGCCTGGGGTGGAAACATCTCATGAGCTTTCCCTTTTTACCAAAAGTGGAAAAGGTCTTACACCAGTTGTTCACTGCTGTGCTTTCTGAAGGTCTGTGCCCCAGATCTGATAGAGTCAGCAGTGCGTCCCGATGTTCTGACGTGTTCTATCTGCCACTGGAAACTTCTCCGAGGAGATAAGGGGAGGCTCATTTCTGGACATGGTTGGGTAGGTGGGGAAGAACAGAGGAATCATGGGCTACTCCACATGTTGGGGAAACATCCCAGTGCTTGTCAGTGAATATATGATTGAAGTTCAACTGTTTGTAAGATGAGTGAAAAAAAAAGGCCTCCGAACACAGATGCTTGTTCTTAAAGTAGTTAATTAACAACAGAAGATTAAAAGCTATAAAGATCTGTCAAAAACAGTACTAATTACAGTTATTTATGTGGATTACTAAAGAATTGGCCTGAAATGTCATAGAACAACACATATCATTAAATATGTGTCAGATTAACTTGGTTGTAAATTGAATTTCATTCATTTTCTGTCATCGGCCATTGTCAAACACCTGCGATGCACAAGATCACTATTTTTTACTTTTCCCACTCTTCTCCAACTTTTCTCTTTTAGTGTTTTCCTGTCTTTCTCCTTGTCTCATGGTCATAACACTTTTATAGCCAACTTTATTATTGCCTACCAAAGCTATTCCCCAGCTTTGCTAAAAAAAACCAAATTTTGTTCAGATATCCACATTTTTCCATGCAGCAATGTCCCTGAGAAAGGACAGGTCTAGTGCCAAAAGGTTTTGATCCATTGAGATCAATTGTGTTGACTTCATGTCCTTTATCAATTTTAGAAAGGGCCATTTGACCCAGCTCTGGCTAATGAAAGGCAAGGTTTTGATATTGCTGGGAGAGTTTCAGAGAAATGTTGCTTAGCTATTCAAAAGCAACCTAAGGAAATTTTTTTTATTACCAACCATATTTTGACCTTTGGCATTGAAATATAGCCATAGCAGCCTTCTCGAGACCACAAGGAGTGTTAACACAACCACTGAGGGGAGCAGATAAAAGGCACGGCAAGGGCCTCCATACTCCATGATATTTTTGAACTACTGGATTATCTGACATGAGAGCCACCGGACCTAAGATCACATGTTATACAAGACAATGTTTTTATTTATTTAAGCCATTTTGGGTTAGATTTCCTGTTACATGTTGCATTTAAGAACACAGTAGTGAACTGGTTAAATGAAAAGATCTTGGAGCCACGCAAACCTGGGTCTGAGGGCTTCTCTACCATGTACAGTCTGCATGGCTTGGTTTTTTTATCCATAAAATATAAAATGCATACTATCATGCCTAATGCATAGTATTTGCTCAAAGAAAATTTGTTAATAAATAGTGATTTAAAGAATTAACAATGAAAGGAAAGGTATTTAGATAGAACATGAGGAATAATGTTAAGAGAAATAAAGCATGCAACTGTGACCTAGACCTGTTTTTTAAATTCCAAAATTCACCTGCCAAAACAGAGTCAGAACCATTACATTTCCCAAAACTATGCCAGAGTTCTGATTATGTCTAAGTCTTAAATGCAGAAAAACAGCAACTGAAAGGAATTTCTATTAAGCATCTTTTAACACATTGCTATGTCCTCCAAGTGGTGCAGGAATAAGACACCTAAACAAAACAAAAGTTATAAAATAAAGCTAATGTAGAATTTTAATTAAAAATATACATTAATCATGTTCATTAAATGGCAAAAGTTTATTTCAAAATTCAAAAGGCTCTTACTGTCATATCACTAATTCCTTGCCATCTAAGGTATTTGTTAGCATACAAAAGCGTGCCATATATATATGCGGTAGCATATGAAAGTATGCATGTGCACGACGTAGCATTCTTTACCTCATCCCTTTAACACTGAACATAAAACAAGTCAAATTTACATGGAACAAAGTTTATTTTGTCCAGTTTTTATTTTGTTTTTATTTTTTATTTAGCCAGTTTTTAAACTGGAAGAAAAAAGGGACACACATTCAAAAATTTCCCATAGCTAGTCTAAACCATGGGCTGTCCCAGTAGCCTTAATGTGTTACATTCTCAAAGTGTCCTCAGTTTCTCAGAGGATTATATTTAAGTGATAAGTCTTTTTGAACTGGAATATTCAGACTGAATAAAATAGTACTTTGAGATGATTTTACATGAATATCATTTTTATGCAAACTCCTAACATCTTGATTTACAAAGAGAGCTGACAAAGCATTCCAGGATATTGCTCAAGACAAGCAGATGTGAAGGACTGAGTTATATCTCACTCAACAGACTGAATTTGGTGTTACCCACTGTCTGAAAGTTTCTTACCGGTAGGTAAGGTATGACTTCACACATTAACGCCTAGGGAAAAGTCTTGTTTTCTTCAGGTTTAGGAATACACAGAACTAACACTGATACCCTTTCTCCTGATTTTTACGTTTTCAATTCTGTCCCTTAAGAAAAATAAATGCCTTCTGTAGAGGGTTTACTTTAAAAAAGGCATATGATTGAAAGTGATTTGAAGCCAAATTCTTCACCCAGGAATGGTGGAGGAAGAAAGCAACTTCCAAGGACAGATTAGAGTGTGCAGGTTGTCTCAGAGGATTAATTGATAATGACTATACTGCTTTAACCCAAACTCAAGGAGCAGAAAAGAAATGTGTAATAAAAGGGATAACAATGCTGAAGGATCACTGGGTGCCAGGCAGGATGATAGGTTTTGGGGACATGTAGATTCTCTCAAAACTTTGTATCAAGTTTACCGTTCAACATTCCACACACATCTGTGGCTAATGTTAATTTTGAAAGTAAAGCATTAAAAATTAAAATAATTGTATTTCAAAATTGTTTAAAATAAGTTATATTGTTTATATCCCCAGAAGAATTTTATATTTTGCCTTATCTTTAATGAAAATGATATTATCAGAGGAAAATCTCCACCAGCAGTTACTGAGAAAGAACTTGGTTCTGAGATTTTTCCAAAGTTCTCTGGCTGAAGGACATTTCTCTGCTGTGGTGACCTGATTTTCCTTCCCACACCGGAGGCTCAGTAAACAGCAGCTCCAGGTGTCACCCAAGTCTGGCCAAGGCTGGCTTCAGTGAGTCCAGCCAGGATCTGGGTTGGCTACTGGCTGTCCTGGAAGGGTCTGCCTCCTGGGGAGCTGGAGCATGACTGCGTGTGTGTGTGTGGGTGGGTGAACATGTATAACACCCAGGCCTAGAACTCTCCATCCATTTCAGCATCTAAATAGCAGTCAAGCATTTAAAACAACATTAAGACACGTTCCAACTTGCCCTGCCAGTCAAAGGAAAAGGGGAAAAAAATTGAAACCCTACAATTCAAACCCCAAGGGCTTGCTCACTTGTTAGGTTTAGCGGTTCAGAGGATTAAAATAGCAGAAATATTAGGAAGAAGAAAGAAAGAGCTAGCATATCCATTGAAACAAATCTAATGGACTGCTGGGCCATGGAAGAAAAGGTCCCACTACCTGAGCAAATATTATTTACTATTCTTGCCTCACAGTTAAAAAATTTTTAAAGCTAATAATAATTTTCCAGACATTTTTCTTTTTTCGCTATGCTAGTCACATTTCCCAAATCCTTTATCAATGCTACTCTGCATATGAATGGGCTGTAATTGAACTGTCACAGTCATGAAGGTCAGTAACCTTTCATTAGGAAGAATGTGTCTTTCTTGATAAATTATAAAGTCCCTGAGGATTTGAAAGCATATTAAAAAAAGAATTCTCTACTGTAGTTTGAAAAACGAAATACAGATTTTTCTGTTATCCCATGTATGGAGTGGGAGAAAGCAATTGCTTGTGTTTCTCTGTTTAATTTTCTTTGTATGTGTCTGTGTGCTTTCTTTTTAGGGAAGGAGTGGGGATCCCTCTCCACACCCCATCGACCTTGGCTGTTTTTTGTTTTTGTTTTATCCTGACAGCCCTATGCAAAATTGCCTATTATAAGCTTGTCCTGAGCCTTTCTTAAAAGCAAAATGGAGAACTTGCACTCCTTCTTCAAAAAAGCTATAGGTAGTTATTTTGTCTGCTGTTTAAAAAACAAACAGCACTTATGGGTGTTCCTCTGTTGCGTTCAGCACCCGTCAGCATCTGCATGGGAAAGCCCCAAGTCATCGCGAGCGAATGAAGAGCCACTGGGTCAGGCATGCCCCACTCCTCCCACCCAGTGCTTTAAGCGGTGATTAGCCAAACAAGCCCTGAACCACCCCACCTGGAGATGGCGGACCCCAGGGTGTCTCCTGTCCTGCCAGGGGGTCTGCTTCTGCGTCCATATAATTCCATCTGAGGAATCCTCTGGGGATTTTCACCCAAAGCTGAGACTCACCCAACACTGACTCCCAGATCCCCTTTAGTTCACCTGATCTTTGGTCAAAAACTACATATTATGTGTACCTTTTAATATGCACCAGTATTTTAAATGGGAAACATGGGAGATACCTGCCAATTTTGGACACAGCTTGTTTATTCAATTTTATTGACTTTAAATTGGGTTAAAAGGAGTCTTCTGGCATTACTGACACTGAGAGGCCTTTACACCATTTAATATTCCCATCGGAATGTGGGATCTGGGGCACACACTAGTATTGGTTCTACAAATAGGATATGTAGGCAGGAGATGAACAGCCTTAAATTATGGTATTAAAATAGGTAATTAGTTACTTAACTCATCCTTGGAGTCACCAACAGTTCCTGAGAGATTTCGCAAGAAATAAAAATGAGAATTTTCATAAAGGAGAGCTGTTTTGTCAGCAAATGGCCAAAACTAACTATTTTCATTTCCCTCATCAGACAGCACAGCGCCGAGGCGAAGGTCACGGCGCGTCACCGCGCGGCCCCAGCACCGGGGCCCCTGGGGCCGGGCCGGCCTTCAGGACGCGCTGGCTCAGCGGAGCTCGCCTCGGGTGCCCACCTGCGCCTCTGGAATGCCGGGAGCCGGGCCGGCACTCACACAACACGACTGCAGAGAAATAAGACTATTCTCTCAAACACGTGTGTCAGAATTTATATCCTAATAGTTTTTCTTCTTTAATTCCTTTGACAAAACTAACCATTGTTCAAAATCCATCTAAATGTCTTCCATTAGCGCCCAGGAAGGACAGAATATTCTTAGACACACCTAGTGTTCTACCTTGGATTCTTAGACAACTTTTTTTTATGAATCCTGGGACTCAGTGTCCCTCTGCTTTGCTTTTTAGCCAGGACCTTCCTAGCCTTTACTCTGGGCTGCGCCCCTCGCACAGGGAACGACGAGCTGGCACAGCAGGTTCGAGGTAGGGGAGCCCGGCCACCAGCCTGTGAGTAGACTCGGCATGTCTGCGCCCTCGGAGGGGGCGACCACCCAGGCGTCACACCCACATGACTCCGTGTGTCGATGCTGCGCTTGCTCTGACGGTGGTACTGAACCGGAATCTCCAGACTCCTAGGAGGTATGAAGTAGTATCTGAAGACAAAGGGGGATGAAAAGCAGCGTCTGCTAGAGGGAGCGGCTGGTGTTGCCCTGCACTCCTGTCTCGGTCAGAGCGGCTTCCCTGGTCAGGTGCAGAGCTGGTGGCCGGCTTCCCTGGTCAGGGTGCGGACCTGGTGGTTGGCTTCCCAGAGCAGCTTCCCTGGTCATGTGCAGAGCTGGTAAGCCTTCATTCCACGTCCCTTGAGCTCGCCGCTCTGCACTATGAGGGGCTGACTCTAGTTCCGCCAGTCCCATAAGCTCAGAGTGCCTTTTGCTGACTGGTTCAGGGGCTTGGGCAGAGGCCGATCAGTGAATGATGACACCCTGTAAGCATGTGACCCTGGCGGCTGGTGGGGGGCGCTCACTGGGATGAAAGGGAAGAAAATTAATTCCATGTTAGGAGAGAAAGTTTCTCTCCCATCAGGAGAGAAACAAGGCAGGACTGTGGCCTGGGTGCTCTCGTATCCACCCCCTGACTCCTGGGGAGTCACCCCTGGGGTGAAATCACACTGTCATTCTCAGGGTGGAGAGAGGGAAAGAACTGGGTCCTTTATGCAATGACTGACTCAGCCGACCCTAAAGCCCCTGCGTACACCGGGAAGTCTTCCTACAATGTGATAATTTCCCTGTTATTTAAACCTATTTGCTGGGTTCGGTGCTCCGCGACCTGCAGAATGAACCATCAAAATTGACAGTGTTCCACCTTTAAAAAGATGGAAAAACACTGCCCCAAAGTTCTAAATCCCTCACAGTCCAGGTGGACATTTTTAACCTGAATTTTGTGCTTTTCTTATTCTATATAAGAATTCTAACTTCTAAAGTGGATTTTTATATACTGATTTTTCATTTCTAGAAATCCTTCTTGTTGAAGGGAACGTCTTTCTCCATGACAGCGTGGCCGCACATGGGCTCTAAAACCAACTCTGTAGCCAGGAAGGGTTTGGGTATTGTTTCCCATTTTACCCCCGCTCTTTCCTTTTCCCCCTTCACTTCCTGTCCCCCCCCCCACTCCCCTTCAACCCATCACTCCCCTCATCCTGCCCCTGTGCTGCCCAGGGTCTCAGCTGAGGTCCAGCCTAGGTCTGAGCTTTTTAGTTACACACCTTACTACAGGGTCTTCCCTGTACCTCAGTCCTCTCTCAACATGGAGTTACCCTGTATTGCACTCGTCAAGCCAGTTGACTGAAATCAGTGGTGAATTAGTTCATGCTGAGCTCTTCATGGTCAGTAGCGGCAATGGAAACTTTAATTTGGGGCCAAGGTCCCCTGTACACAACATATCTATAAATGTTTACTGGCTCAGTAAAAAGGTGAGTGGAATAAATATGTGATTCCATCTGTAGAGAACTTATGGTTGATAAGAGACTTCTTAAAATATTGCATCTTAACCCTTACAAATGAATCTATAATAGAAGCTCAGATGCAGGGGCCAGCCACTGGACAGTTTTGAGAAGAGGCACGTTTCTCTCCTTGTTTAACTATGTACTTCACCTAGTAAGCCAACTGGATGGCCAAAGTGTTCAAAACACAAAAAGGGCCTAAGTGCTGGAAACGGGTGTGGGGGAGGCCACCCTTAATGTCAGCATGAGTACCATCCACCATCCAAGGAGCTGCTCATGCATCTCTCTGGGGGCCTGGCAGCCCGCCCTTCCAGCCCCCTTCCCCTTCTGTGCTGCCTCATGTTTACACAGTGAAAAGGAAACTGTTGCCAGTATTAATAAAGCATAATTTATAAGCTGAGAAGAGAACTCAGCATGCATTCCCTTTTCAAGTGAAACAGACTGTTGTTTTCTGAACCGACTGAAGGGTGGAGATGTTTCTTGGAAACCAAGGCAACTGTTGGTTCCCCAGATCTTTTCTTCCCCACAGGACCCGCCTCTCACAAGGCAGGGAGGACCACCTCACAGAAGAGCTCAGTCTGGATTACAGAAGTCAGATTATCTGATGAGGCCATTCCTTGTAGGCTCTAAAAAGTCACTTAGATTTCCCTTCCAGAAAGGGGGACTCAGGGGATCAGAGACCTTGCTTATTAGAAAAGGCCGATAGCACAGAATCTCTTTCTCACCCATGACTTCAGGGATTCCACAAAGCCAGGCCCATATCAGAAACTGGACATAGGACACAAAATCCTAATCCTCAGATCTGTGCCTGTGGATTCTGTAAGAGATGCCTGCATTCCTATCATATCCATTCTCCTTTGCTTCTAATACAGAAACGGAGCTCATTTGACTGAACACACACACACACACACACACACACACACACACACACACACACACACA
>JAQQAC010015287.1:16816448-16865623 GCA_029783875.1 Phataginus tricuspis
ACACACACACACACACACACACACACACACACACACACACACACACATTCCAGGACCAATCTTAAGGAGAGCAGGAAGTGAGATCTCTTGGGGCAATTGCTAACCAGTGTCAAATCTATCATGCTGGTCGCATCCTAAATTTGGTAGTTAGGCATCTCCAGAGTTGGGTTTCTATCTTTCTTCTAGGTCCCACAGCAATTTCCGCCTTATATCCAGCCTCCTAATCCCCGAATTTATTGTACTTCGTCTGGCATCTGCCCTCCCAGATCCTCCCTATGGGATGCCATGGCTTGTCATTTGCCTGATTACTGGCTTCTTTAGATTCTGGACTTGAACTGGACTTGAAATATCCGCCTTTCCGCCATGCCTTGATATTTTAGGCTTACTTTTAAGCTTACATTCCTACTTGCTAGCCCTCAGAATGACATGCGGGCGTGTTGAGACACTTGGCTTTTGCCTAGCCGCATGTTATCTATCTGAATGATAGCTAAATACAGTCAAAATAGAATATTGAGCCCTAGATCCCCCTTGGGACATGATACCTCAGATCAGAAGGGATCAATTATGCTGATTATTCTGTTAATCCCCACCACTGGAATAAAGAGCTATGGTATCCACTGTAGTGTAAGGATTGGATGCTCGGGAATAAAGCTGGAAGGGCCCTAGTGCCTGGGATGAGTATGATAATGACCCACATTACGCTCCACTTGGATGGCTTCAACTTTCACAGCTGGACAGATATCATCCTATATGGTGAACTTGGCCTTGAATTCTGAGATCCAACTTGGTGCTAGCAAAGCAGGATAATGGGACCCCCATGGCAGCTGCTTGGTGCTATTTGAGTTCCTCAGTGTCTAGGTGACTGCCTTCCACAATGTTTTCCCTACGTTTCCACTGCTAAATGACACTTCCGTCTTTAGAGTCAAACACTGTATCTTCTACAGTCCTATTAGAATTTTTAAATTCTGGAGATTTAAGCTGACAATCCATTTCTAGTCCATCAGTACCATTCATTCAGCAATTACTTAGTCTCATTTTCCAGCGTAATACCTGGGTAAGAAAGAATGGGACCTGCAACAGGTAAGATTTTATTTCAGAAGAGAAATAAGTAATGAAGAAATAAACCTCTCTTTGAGTTTTCTGTTGGTGGAGAGGATAAGTCAGAAGCTTACCTGGAATGGAGATCTAGGTGTGTGCCCCTGGGATTCACTCAGTGTAGCAGTGCCAGGTGCCCTTATCCCAGACAGACCGAGACTGAACTCCCAGCACATGGGGCAGCTGACCTGCTCACGCTCCCTGCGCCTGCCAGCTCATGCCAGCCGTCTTCCTTCTAGGACATCTGCTAACCAAACCGCCAGAAGCATAAAGACATGGGCTATGTGAGTCTTGAAATTAACCCTAGAAGCCTATAAACGTGGTACAGATGGTCCCTGATTTGCCATGGTTTGACTTACAATTTCACGACTTGGTGACTGTGCTATGAAAGAGATGTGCGTGCAATAGAAACCATACTTCAGATTTTGAATTTTGATTTTTTTCTCGGACGAGTGACATGTGGTACAACACTCTGGAGATGCTGGGCAGGGCAGCGAGCTGCAGCTCCCGGTCAGCCGCACAATCGAAGGCGAACACCCAGCGCACTGACAACCATTCTGGCCCCCAGGACCACTCTGCTTGTCACTTTCAGTATGTAGCCAATAAATTACTGGAGCTATTCAACACTGTCATAACATAGGCTCTGTGTCAGATGGTTCTGCCCAACTGTAGCCCAATGTCAATGTTCTGAGCAGGTATAACGTGGGCCAGGCCAAACTCCGATATTTGGTGGATTAAGTATATGAGGTATGCTTTCCACTTACAGTATTTTCAAGTTACAAGGGGTTTATTGGACCATAACCCCAGTGTTCAGAGAAGATCTGTAGCTAATTAAAACTGTATGGAAAACGATTTTGATTTCCCAGGACACACCACATGGAATTAAGGTAATCTCTCCTTCCATGGGCTTTCCAAGAAGGAGCACAGACGCGGAAAGATTGACCTTGTAAGTTCAAGGCACATGTAGAATAAAGCCACTCTAAATAATCCATGGCTTAGTTACACAAACTCTGTAAAAGTGACTGCATTTAAACGACAAAAACAACAGAAGACATACAGGCACATGGTTTGAAGGTCTCTGTCCATGCCCTCCCTTGCTCTCACCCTCTCCCCTTCCCAGCAGGGGCCCAGAATCTGCCGACCGCAGGCAAGGGCCCCCCAATGGCTCGGGGCAGCAGGTCTGCCTCGCGCGTGCCCAGCCACGTGGGTTTGCTCTTGCAGCACGGTTTGCATGTTACGTCATGACTTCAGTGTTCCTCACTCACTCTATTGTCTGTTTTAAAAGCTATATGGGGGCAAGAGTCTACAGGCCCTTGTCTAAGATGCTGGCTACCATGGATGGGGGTGCTTTAAGGCAATGCTTCAGGTAGGAGGTGGAGGAATTCAAAAATAAAGGGGGGTTGGGGCTTTTTCTTTAAATGTTCCAGTTGACAGCCTCAGCAAGACCTCTCTCACCAGCTAAATTAAACCGGTTTGAACAAAACATTTTTCCTTTTAGTTCCCAAAAAGCCAACCAACACAAACATGACAGAGAAAACTTGAAAATGAAGTCAGACTTCATCTTAAAAGTATTATTAGCCAATATCCTTCTATTATTAAACTGTGGGGACAAAGATGAGAGTAACACTGTCCATTCCCTTACAACAGGCAAGTCTGTGTTCTGGCTGATAGGTATATTGTTCCTTCCAAAGAGCCAGACTTAAATTTTTTATCCTCTTTTTAGGTGTTTTAAAAAAATGTTTATTTGGCTTTATAAAGATCTAAGTGAGCATTTTAATGGAATGATATTTCTTGCTCCTAAAAATTATAAGTAATACAAAAAATACAAAATTATAAGTAAAAAAAAAAATCCTTAACTGATAACAGGATTCTGCTGCATGCAGGTATCTTACTAGCCTTAACAGTCCAAAACAAACAAGTAGGAACCATCTCACCTCCTCACTGGTTTGAGGGTGTGCATGTCAACAGAATGACAACACTAGGTAAGTGCCCTGCAGCGGAGTGTGTGATCCTGGGAAGTTGCTACAAATCAGATAAGGGTTTCTGTCTGGCTGTCTCATACTTACACGTATAAATGAGAGATGTCCTGACTCGCAAGTTTCACAGAATTAAATCGGTGGATGTTCAAAAATATATTTAGACTCATTAGCATGAGCTGACTGTATGTTCCTGTAAGAGACAAGAGGTAACCCTGCCTTTCTTTACAGAACATTCCAAAAGGCAGAAGTAAAACGTTTCTTTAATATGTGTCTAACTTATTGAAGCTGGTTAATGTCTTATCCTTCTTGCTTTTTTCAAGTATCTCAGGAGATATTTGGTTGTCAAACAGAAGATACTAGATATTGTCGACTCCCCATTTCTCTATCTCTGTTAGCAACAATGTTAACATGCATGAGTCCATGGTGACACCAGGTTCAGAAACAACCATAGTCTTTCTCACCGTCTCAGAGATTAAGCTGTATTTGCAAGACCTCAATACAGCTGTGTGGCATCAAAGACAAAAAGGGCTGAGTCTAAGGGTGACTAAAGAGAAATGACAGCATGATGTCATGCTTGATCATCTGGGTTTTCTAATAGAAAAGGAGAAGTTATAATGGCATACAGTGAGACAACTGGGAGAAACTGAATATGGATTGTTTCTTAGATAATCACATTGCATAAATTTTAAGTGTCCTGAGTGTGATCACTGTATGGTGGCTATGGAGGAAAATGCCCTTGTTCTTGGGTGATGCTGAAATTTTTACAGATAAAGCACCATCATGTGTGGAAATAATTTCCAATTGTTGAAGAAAAAACATGTAGAGATAAATGATGATGATAGATTATAAAGCAAAGGTGGCAAAATGCTAATAACTGGTAATTCTAGGAAGGTAGTGAGATATGGTTGCTCTTCACGTTTTTCTTGGAAATTTCTTGGTAGGTTTGAACATTTAAAAATGAAATGTACGTCAGGATGGGGGAGGGAGTGCTTGGAGTTCAGATGAAAAATATCGGTCGTGGGTCGACAATCGTGATGCCGGCTGAGCAGCTCATGGGAAGGTCATCGGACTAGTCTTCCCCTTTTGTGTATTTTAGAACTTTCTGTAATGAACATCTTTTATTAATAGAGCATGAATATTCTCTCTCCACCCCATCTCTTACTTTTCCTTCTCGTTCTGTTTGGATCAAAGCCCCCCTCCACTTGGAGTAGCCAACCCCAGTTCCATTGTATTTTCATGACAGAGCCGTGGACTCTAAAGGGAGGGATGTCTTGTGTTGACAACAACTAAATTATCAACCTGGTTATTCCCTTTTCACTCCCCTTGCTAATGTCTGCAAAAAAATTGAAAAAAAATCCAGTATTTACAGGAGCATGGGCTTCATTCGATGCTGGGCCCTGGAAGGAGAGGACAGACACGTGAGACCAGCACCATTGGAAAGAAAGCCTCTGTTGCTATAACCCAAGTGTCCATGGATGGATGAATGCATAAACAAAATGGGGCACATCCATACAATGGAATATTGTTCAGACTTAAAAAAAATGAAATTCTGACATGCTACGACATGGATAGACCTTGACAACACACCGAGTGCCATCAGGCAGTCACACAGGGCAGATGCTGTATGGTTCTGCTCACACAAGGCAGGCAGAACGTCAAGGTTACAGAGACAAGAGAGTCAAACGGTGGTCGCCCATGTCTTGGGACAGAAGGAATGCAGAGTTGCTGTTTAAGGCGGTAGAACGACAGTCTGGGAAGACAAAGGGCCTGGAACGGATGGCGGTGACTGTTGCACAGCAATGTGAATTTACTTAATGCCACTGAACTACACTAAATGCAGAAATGGTAAAATGATAAAAAAAAAAATTATGTATGTTTCACCACAAGAGGAAGGAAGGAAGGAAAGAAGGAGGGAGGGAGGGAGGGAGGGAGGAAGGGAGGGAGGAGGGAAGAAAGCAGGAAGGGAAGGATGGGAAAAGGGGCAGGAGGGCACACCTCTGTCCTCACAGATCTTCAGCGTGTAAAAGCACAGTTGCTTCAATACCTATGTGCAGGGAAACACGCACCGACCCCCCTGGCTGCGTAAATGGCAGCTATTAATAGGAATTGTCACATTAACCAGACCAAAGCCTGGGCTCCACGAGGACAGCGCTTCCAGACAACAGAAGTCTCCCTGAGTGGCTGCCCTGTGGGGAGACCCTGCTGGGTGGCCCCACGAAATCCCAGTTCCCCAGAAGCTGCCCTGGGGTGAGGGGAGAGGGGAAGACTGCCTGGTAGTGGGTCTTGTAATCCCTTGTTAGTGCTTGTAATCAACAGGGATGGATGAAAGAATTCTGGCTTCAGAACAGAAACACTGTGCTTTAAATTAAATCAGCTTCCTGCCGGGAGCCACTTACTCCCTTTCTTCCCCACAGCCGGCGAAACAATTCAGAGGTTTCTCTGCCTGGCTAGCAGCAGGAGTGACCTTCGCTCTTTCCACTTAAAGTCCCTTCAAGATGATCACACTGGCTGAAATCAAGTCTCCTTCCCACCCTCCCTGTCTCTCCTCCATCTCTCTTACCTCCTCTTTGTGCCTGTCCCTGCCCGTCTCTCCCTTCCACACGCACGTGTGCACACACACACACACACACACACACACACACACCCTCACGTTTACTTGTCTGACGCATACGTGCCGAGGAGCTGCTGAGCCCTCCTCGGATGGAGCGCCCTTCCACCTGGCTCAGAACTGACAGTCAGACTCCCACCTCCTCACTCTTTCCCTCTCCAATGAACACGGAACCAGATGGCCATTCCCCGGTCTCCCAGCGTGAGTTTGACTGACAGGAGCCTTTGATAAACCTCAGAAGGATGAAGTCACCTCCAGGTCACGGCTGCTACCTGGCCTCTGACGCCCCCCACACACCACCATTATCTGCTGAATAGCAGACAAAGAAAATTAGCCCTGCTTCCCTATCATCCCCATTATTTCCAGACTGATTTAAACAAGGAAGCAATGAGATGCCCTTCACTTTCCTCCAAAAGGTACAAATGTCAACTGTTAAAAAATGCAAACAAGAGGCTTTCCTGCGTTCATAGAGGGGTTTCTTTGTTAAAGCTGAGGAGTGGAAAGTGCATTGTATTGCCTGCCTTTGAGGAAAGGCTGAACAAACATCTCAACAACTTCCTTACACACCCATATCACAGACCAAGACGGCGGTATTCTTAGGCCTTCAGGTTTCAGCGGGAAAGGAAAAATGAAAGCAAGGCTTCCTTTCTAACCTTTAACAGCAGAGAAAGAACCGGGAGAGGTATGTGAAAGGAGCTTCCTATCATTTTAACTCTAAAATTGAAAAAAAAGAAAAAGGATCCTTCCCCCTTTTCCCCAGAAACTAAGCAGTGGAGTGCCAGCAGAGCTAAAGATGAGGTGTGGGTACCATGCCCCACTGAAGACTGGCCATTCACGGACATTGTTGCTGATTGCCTCCCTCCAAGTTGCAGAGGCAGGTGTGTGTGTGTGTGTGTGTGTGCGTGTACTCCTTTTATTTGTTGCTATGTGTTAGCAACCCAGCCTTAGTTAGAAAATGGAAAGTGAGGCAGAAAGGCTCATTATTGGAAAGGAATTTGTCTCACAATTCCATCGTTTCTGAATATTACGAATTGGAACAAATTTTCTTTAGATGACAGCCTATATTTCCAAGAAGGTGACACTGGCTGTTGTGATGATGTAGGCTATGATACTTCAAAACTGTGGATCCTGCAAGACAGCCAAAGGATGGGAATGAAAGAGCAGGCATCAGAGAGACCATGGCGCTGCAGGGAAATCAGTGGCTAAATAAACAGACACTTCCTAGGCTGCAGCGCCATCAGACATTGCATTACATCCTTCCAGAGATGGTATTTGACGGGTAGTCCCCACAAGGACGTTATAGTCTGGACAAGGGAACAGGAGTGGGACGCATGCCTACAGGGTAGGTAGGACCTACTGTAAGTGACAACGCGAGAGAAGTCCCTCCCAGAGAGAGGCTCCCTCTCTGGAGGAAGAAAGAGCTAAATGTTGAGGGGTTTCTCTGGGTTGGGAAAGTATTTTTATGAATGAGGTTGAAAGGTAAGAATCACGTTGTTGATGGGTTAGGTTGTCTTACTGAAGGGTTTTACACTTCTTTCCTGTATCAGTAGGCCAGGCTGCCTTAACAAAACACCGCAGACTGGGTGGCTTAAATAGCAGAAATGTATTTCTCACTGTTCTGGAGGCTGGGAGTCCAAGGTGAACATGCTGGCAGGCTCAGCTTCTCCCAGGACCCTCTCCTTGGCTGGCAGACAGCTGCCTTCTCCCGATGTACTCACGTGGCCTTTCCTCTGCGTGAGCACACCTGGAGTCTCTTTCTCTTCTTGTAAGGACACCAGTCAAATTAGGTTAGGATTCTACCCTTAGGACCTCACCTACTCTTAATTACCTCCTTAAAGGCCATATCTCCAAATACAGTCACACTGGGGGTTAGAGCCCCACATGTAAATTTGGGGGACATAGTTCAGTCCACAACACTTCCTTAGACAAGGGAGCGATGGGACGGAGGGATCCACAGATGAAAAGTCGCTTTAGAGGCGCAAGTGGTCAGTGGAGAGAGCCAGCTGAGACAGACGAGGAGGTCGTCAGAACAGGCGGCAGGTAAGACGGGAAGGGCCTGAGTTTGATGTTGGCAGTAAGAAGAATCGGACCCACAGTAAACGCATTAAGGGGAAATTAATAGGACTTGATGACTGACTAGATATAGTGAACAAGGGAGAAGGAAGACGACTTCAGATCATTAATTCTGAGAAGATGGGGAAAATAGCTGAAATAGGAAATGGGTGTGTTGGAGGTATTGATACAAGATGGAGGGGAAAGGTCATAAGTTCTGCAGTCAGACCTACTAAGTTAAACTCTGTCATCTTTTAGATGTGTGGTGGTAGCAACTTACTTGACCTTCCTGGGCCTCAATTTCCTCTTGTATAAAGTCGAAGTGACAAAACCAGCTTCACTGGGCGGGGGGGGGGGTTATGTTTTATGGATGAAAGGATATCACCTCACTCAGCTATTAGATAGAATCAAAATTACTCTGACAGATTGCAGAAGCTTAACAGCACCACATCATTCAGATTTCAGCGAGATTCTTTTAGGTAAGAGTATATACAGAATAAATAAGACATAAAACAGCCATACAGATGTATGAGTCACACCAAACCATGAGATAAATATGGAAGCTGTGATGCAGCTCTAACTGACCCTCAAGCAAGCCTGAGCTTGGGCGCCCAACACAAACGCCATGCTTGAGGCCCTGAAGCCATTCTCTGCCCTGGAAGGTAAGGCGCGCTTTAAAAAGTGAAAAGAGTAAGACAGGAGGATGAGGAAAAATGGGGTTGTCTCACACAGACCAACAACGGTGTTTGTTTGGGGAATTGTGTGCTATTTTGCATCGCCACAGAAGCTGAGACAAGGGAAAAAATGGGCTCAAAGAGATGTAGAAGAAATACAAATTATCTCCGAGAAAAATATTCTGAGAATAAGGTGGCTAAGCATATGTTACAGGTTGAATTGTGCTCCCTATACGCACCCAAAAAATTCCCATATTGAAGCCCTACCCCTTATGACTCAGAATGGGACTCTATCCAGAGACAGGGTCCTTACAGAGGTAATTAAGTTGGGTGAAGTCATTAGGCTGGGCCCTAATCCAAAGAGGAGATTAGGACACAAAGAAACAAGAGGGAGGCACACACAGAAAAAGGAGCTATGAGGACACAGCAAGAATGCGGCCCCCTGTGAGCCCGGAGAGGGGACTTCAGGAGTGCCCCACCTGATCTCGGACATCCAGCCCCCGGAACTGTGAGGAACCAAATCTCTGTTGATTAAACCACCCACCCTGTGGTATCTGTTATGGCAGCTGATGGGGTTCAGGACATGCTACCCCAAACTATGGCACATGGCATATGGGGTATTTCAAGTTGAAGGATTTTTGAGAAAATAGCATAAGGAGGAAGGTCCCTCTGACCTTCCCATGAGCTTCCCCCTGAT
This sequence comes from Phataginus tricuspis, assembly GCA_029783875.1. Classification (NCBI taxonomy): domain Eukaryota; kingdom Metazoa; phylum Chordata; class Mammalia; order Pholidota; family Manidae; genus Phataginus; species Phataginus tricuspis. The sequence continues at coordinate 16,825,554 of JAQQAC010015287.1, forward strand.
TGAGGAAACAGACCACAGAACCCTCAGGCAAGAAGTGCCCTCCCTATACCTGGACTAAAGGAGCACCCTTATCTCTGACGACAAAGGGAACCCTGAGAAGAATCTGAACAAACAGGTCTTGCTGTTCCCTCCAGTCCACTACACACGGCAGAATGTCAGACTCCTTCACTGTCTTACTCCTCCCCTGCCGTTCACCCTCCATCAAACCTAGAGTAACAGTACTTAGGTCTAACTATTTCCTCATGAAGGCTACCATGCCGTGTAAAACTTCTACTAGGCAATCTGCATCCTTTCCTCCTGTTAGCCTGTGTTTGTCAGTCTCATTTTCAGACCCAGCCTGGGAGCCTATGATGCTGATGACGTTTTTTCCTCCCCTATAGTTTTTGTAGGGCTCAGATCTCAGTTCCAGTTAATATCCTACCAACCACAGCCAGCTCTCAGAGCAGCTGTCCAAGTCTTCCTTTCTTCTGGCTGTCTTTGAGGCAATTCTGGATCTCGGGAGGGCGGCATCTTTTGTGCCCTCTTTGGAGACACCTCTTGTGCTCCTGGTTAAGTATTGGTTTGGGTTTCAGGTCCCTTGATAAATATCCCTTTGGTTTAAATGTTTGAAATTATTTTCTTGAAAGGTGCTCTCTGGTCAGAAGCTGGCCAGATTGGCGACTAATTCTTGTAGCCTGATGAAAACTATTTTTAAAGGTCTTCTTTCCTACACTGAAATGGAACTATGTATTTAGACAGATAGGAAATATTCTGAAGCCCATGTGGAACAATTTATTAAAACAATCCAAAGGCACAAAGCTCTCAATCTAGAACTTAGGAATCTTTTTATTTCTATCTTAGTTGAAAATCATCTCCCCAATATAAAGAAGCAAGTTGGAGATAATGCAGTTTGCATGGGTGGGTCGGCCCCTTTTCATACCATTCAGGCTGTGACCCAGTTTTTTGAAGAATTATAAACAACTGTCTTTGTCTTAAAAATCGAATCTTCGCAAATATGAAAATATGACTCTAGAAGCAATCCAAAGCCCGTCTGTCATTACCAATCCCCAAAACTCTCCTATTGATCTTAAAATGCTTGCAGATATTATAAAAGATCAGGACACTGGAAATAGACCTGTCCTGCACTTAAGAAAAAGAAGGAAAATTTAAATACTAATTACACTAGACTTCTGATAGCCTAAAAATCTAAAACAAAAGCTATAGGTTCTCCGCATCTGTCTGTCTATGTGTATATATAATCTTTTTCTATTTCTAAATGGTATTACCAAATTAATTTATAAAATCCCTCAAAGGAGTTATATTCAAATTGGCTTAGATATAAATGACCACTCATATAAAGTAAGTATTCCTAAAACTCTCAGAAGTATAGAAACAAACCCAAATGTTTTTTTAAGTTCACATGATCTGGGATAACCTTTGGTAAATAAAGCTAGTTTAAATAAAAGTAAAGCTAGTTGGTAAGATAAAAACAGGCATGTCTTCAGAGTTGTCAGCATTAATTATAATACAAACATATAACTTTTTTCTGTCTGGGTTCACTGGTCAAACAAGCTTATGTTATCCCTACTAGGTGTTTAAGATTATAAACTACAAATCCAACCTAAGAACAAAATATACAATAAAAAATGAATTTCTTGCTGGATGTCAAGCACAGCAGTTAAAAAAGAGAGAGAGAAAAGAACCATATGTTTAATTTTTTAGACTCATTGCTTCAATGATATTTTGATACTTGCCTGTAAGAAAAATAACTTAAGATGATGGCTAGCTTTGTTTCTTGTCTCATGAAATTTTCATAAGCAATTCAAGTACAGTTGTTAAGAACAAGTGAATTAAATAGATGTAAGTGGGATAAAAATTTATAAATGAACTTTTCAACAATAATTATATTTTATAATGTCTACTTAAAAATAGTTTCAAAAGTCTTTTTGATAATTTGGAACCTTAACGTTATTCAAAGTTAAGCTAAGTGATGAATATTCATGGAGTCTGGATTATTTCCAAATAAAATATTGAAACATTAATGGCTGAAGATGTTTATCTGCTTTGGCCTCTACTTTTTATATGGCATAGGGAAGCTAAATATATTTAGATCAGTTAATACACATTAGAAATTACACTATGAAAAAGACATATGCCTCTAGCAATTATGAAATAATATATTAACAAGTTTGCTACAGAAAGTATGTGGCAGACAGGTCACAATTGCTTACTTCCTAGTTTTCACTGAAAAGAAAGATTACTAATGGTTAAAAATTCTAATAAATATAGACAAATGAAATTACTAATAATAACATGGAAAAAAGAAACCTGTGTGCAAAAACAGTAAGCTGTATTTTTGCTCAGGAAAGATAGAAAGGGCATGTTTAAGGGAAAAAGAGAGTCATTTTGCCTTAAAGGAGAATGACTGATTGTTCCATCATAAGAAAGAGAAAGAGTATAGGACAAAAAAATGAACAGATTGAAAAATAACTGCAGACAGTTGCAGGAAAGGAATCTTATGTGTGGTTAAGCTGCTAATTATTGTATATATTTGTTTATAATTTTTAAGAATGAACTTAAATATCAAAGTACACTGGTGAAAAACTAGAATTTGGTGTTCTCTCTCTACTAAGATGACAAACTTTACTTAGTAGGCTGTACGAAATTATTTTTAAAAAGTTTTCTTTGTAATTTGCCTGGGAAACTAAGATTTTGTGTCAATGTAATTTCCTATGTACCATATTGTCTTCATCAGATCGTTGATTACTTAAGAAAACCAAATGTTTTCAACATTAAGGAGCTAAGTTTTTTTTTACAATTAGATAACCTTCTATATCTTTAAAGTGTTTTATTGTCACTTTGGTTAAATACATAAGTATTGTTGCATAATGATCTTTAGTCAAGTGTCTGAAACTTCTGACATTTTTGACAACTTCACTAAATCAAACTCTAAACAGTCTTTCTGACCTCAAACTGAGTTTGAGATTTCCCAGAGGGTCCCCAGAGAATCTCAAAGGATTTGCCTCTTCCCGTGTGAAAGAAAAGGGAAAAACTCATTAGGTTTATTTAGTATGTAAATTAAATGGGAAACATTATTAAGTAAGTATGGATGCTAAACGTTCTTAGGTTACAGGGTGTGGATATTCCAGGAATTGTATGAAATTCATAGAAATTTATCATTACTCTCATTGCCCAATTATTATGTTAAAATGTATGTCAACAAAAGTAATGAAATTTCCTTAGCAAATGAACTCTTATCAGATCTCTACCCATGGCCATTTTTAAATCATTTGTCATTCACAGACAGTTATTGATTGACTCTGATTCTTCTGCAGAAACATTTACCATCAGCGCCAGGTGAGAATGCTCCATGATAGCATCACCTGAATAAATTTGAGATGATTCCACTGGACTGAATAAGAATCTCTAGAACGAATGAAGAAGCTGATGGATTTATAAAACTGTTAAGATCAAGCAAAATAAGAATCAATGGGACTGAATGAACAGATGAGGATGATTATAATTTTTAATGATTTTTTTTGTTTGAAACATTACTGGTAAATTTGGTAAAGTATGATTTTGTGAACAAAAATGAAACAATTACTTTTTCTCCCTGCCTAATCCCTCCAGAATTCAGAAATTCTTAGTGGGCATTATTTTCATGTCAGTATAGTTATTTGCATAAGTTCAATAAGAATCTACTCTCCTTGTAACAGGGCACAATTAGAAACATTCATTCTATTACTCAGATTTTGACTGGAATGTCATATTTGAGTGAGATGTGTGTAGACTCAGATATGACCAGAGAGCTTTAAGGAACTAAGGTTGACCCTGTGGAGGCAATCAAACCCCTTGGAAAAACCATGTTCTGCCTTGTTTCAGGGTTTCTAATCTCACAATGTGAGTAAGAAAGTTCACTTCCTGGCAAGCACTGGAAACTCAGGATATTTGGGGGGCCTCGATAAGAAAGAATTGACCCAAATCCATAGATATTGCAGGTAAAGTCTGATGGAGAGTCCTCGGCTTGGCTTCCTAGCTTCAAGAGGCTTTTAAAAGGCCTCATGAGAAGTTCCAGCAAAGACGACTCAGAATAGAGCCTGCAGGGCCAGTTGTACTCTTGTGCACTCATATAATAATCAGGCCAAGTTTAACGCTGCAACAAATTAGTCTTACTTTGATTATCTTTGACATAGGAGACTGCAAAAGGAAATTACATTTCAAAGGAAAACTGTACCATCCTCATGTGGGCGTCAAATTCTAATCCTGCTCATCGTCTTTAAGGTTTTCTTATCTATCTGTACACAAACTGGAATAGGAATGCTTCAAGTTTCCACTAACATCTGGCTAAAACTCAAAATAACATTTCCATTTTTTTCTCTCACCTTCCTGACTTGGAATCACTAACACTTAAAACCTCCCTTTTCACTGAGGCCCTGCAAGCTGAAGCCATACAACTTGTTATAAGCACCAGAGAAATGACCAGAACAGCTCATAATCAGATTATGTTCATGCCTGTCGCTCAGAAAGTTCACCTGAACACCCGAGGACACCCCCAGAGACCTTTTGACTACAAAGCAGGAGGGTCTTTCGGATGGCTGCTGCCGGCCCTCGCCCCCAGACATGCTCTGAGCCCTGCCTGGGTCCGTCTTGTTGACCGACCATCCTCTGGGCTGAAAAACTGAGCTTTTGGTTTTAACCACTGACTTTTGTTTTTCTCATTTTGATGGAAATGCCCAGAACTGAGAGACTAGTTCCACGGGTTATGGGGAGAGCTACTCAATTTCTGGGCTCTGGAACTTCCTGGGGAAATTTCAGATTGGGGAATGATGGAGTCAGGACCCGCTCCCGTAGGCTACAGCACGTGGCATGCTGAGTATTTGAAGTCGAAGGAGTTTGAAGAAAACGGCAGAAGCAGGAAGGTTACTCTGAACACCCCTTTCTTTTCTCCCCGAAACAGATGGTGAAGCCCTCGTGTGAGAAGTGCCCTCCCTGTGCCCACAGGAAAGGGCACCTGCATCCCTGAAGACGAACCGACCCCAAGGAGAGTCTGAGCAAACCAGCTAAGCGGACCCCGATCTACTGCGCATGCCTCGTACACTTCAGCCCTCCCTACTCCTCGGTGACGCTACTTTTCATCAAACCTGCGTAAAAATAAAGTCCGTTTCTTCGGGTCTTCCATTTCCTCATGAAAGCCCCCCTGTCATGTAAAACTTATATTAAATAAATTCGTATGCCTTTCTTCTATGAATCCATAGATTTTTCTATGAAACTCTTTGTTGGTTTAATTTTCAGACCAGCCAAGTATCTTAAGAGGGTTGACAAGAGCTTTTTCCTTCCATATACAGCCCTAGTAATACAGCACGTATTACTCTTTACATGGATGCTATATAACTGAGCGGAGAACTCAGGGGGTGGCAGACAGGGCAGCGGGTTCCTTGGGGCACTGCACCCCCAGCATATACGCAAGTTCAACAGAGGCTCACCAGATCAACCACTTACCTAAACTAATTTTGAAAACCTCCTTTTCGTGAACATAATTTCACTTTGACAATATCTCAACCTGACCATTGTCACACACACACACACACACACACACACACACACACACACACACACATATAAATAATACACCATATATTACTATAGCATCTCCCTGGTTGGTAATCTTTGAGAACAGACCAAACTAAATTTGGAGAGAGATCTTGTCAAACCTTCAATTAATATTTTTATCTCCTGACTGGTTGCTGGTTCAGAAACCTTTCCATGCCTCTGACAATCAATGTGACTTTTGAATAATTTGAGTTATGCTCAGCACCACAGAAGTAAATGGGGTCCCTTTGTCATGACTGGTGTCATGGAATCACAGAATTTCAGAACACCAAAGGCCCCCAGAGAATCCCACTTAAACTTATTATGTAGCTTTATTGGGTCAATTCCAGTAGTTTTTCAGTAATCCTTGGGTCCTATGGGATTCAATGCAATTTTTAAGAGTGATGACTATTTCATTTCTTATACTTGGAACTTTGATGCTTTGCAATTAATTATGCAAAAGCATAAGGAAAATTTAAGGAAGAAAAGCATCTTGTTATTACAGGGAAATTTAAATATTTTCTAGTCAAATTCCAAACCCATAACAGGAACCCTTCTCCACAACAGGTCACCCACTTGCTGAGTAAACACCTCCAATGATCAGAAATTCGTCTCCAAGAGGCAGCCCCTACAGGTGCATTAAGCTGGAGCCTGCTTCTTGGTGCCTTTCATCAGCTGACAGCAGTTCAGGGCGGGTATTATGCTAGTCTGCCCTGCATGCCTCCCTGCCTCACCCCTCACCTTGTCTGTGATCCAGACATTCTGAGGCAAAATTCTCCCCAATATTGTTCCCTCTAGGCTGACAGCACAGTGCCTCCTTTTCTTTCTGGTTACTAAGCTTGATGAATAGCAGTTCAGAGCCCCCTGCAGCAGTGGGAGAATATGAAATCTGTTCCAAAAATCACGGACTGAGCAAGAGAGTGAAGGAGAGAGAGAGGAAGAGGGAGGGGACACCCTGGTTCCCATGGCCTCTGTGGACAGTGCTGTTTCTCCCTATCCCACAGTTGGTCATGTGAGCCAATAAGTCTTATTTGAATAAGATATTTCAGGTTACACTGCTGTCATACAAATATGAGACTTGGTTGAAGAGTAAGTCTAATTCATTCTCTTCAAAACAACTTTAAAATTTTTTTAAAGCTTTCTTGAGAGAGATTGTGTTTTTATTGTCGAAATTTGGGCACTTGTGAGAGTAAAATAGAACACAATTCGCAATTATGCGGAAACAATAGCCATAAACTTGGACCGTTCCAGCAAATTTATTAGCCCTCCTACCCCTGTTCTTTCCAGGCCACACATCCCCGATTCCTTCACACTTTGTTTCAAGTCATGGTTACAAATTCCCGTGCCACACTGATTGGTATTCTTTGAACACTTAGCAATTTGTCAATGTCTCTCTCAGAATGTGGCAGCTAAAACTGATTGACTGGTGGCAGACGACTTGTCTGGGAGAACATGTTCCCACTGACCCCGCTGAGGCAGCCTCACGCTGGCCCTGCCGCAGCTCGGGTTCCTTCTCTTACACACTACGTCTGGCACCTGGGAGGTACGGAAGGACCAACAAGTAAACGGCTGATTTTCAGCAGGAAGTCAACAGTAATTCAAAGATTCAGATATGGGACTTCCTATTTCTCTGTGTTAAATTTCATCTTGTTACCTTCAATGCCTCTGTATGTCACAACATCATTTTTATCTCTCAGCTTTTATTCTTCAATAAATTTAAAAAGCACGTCATCTGTATATCATTATTACAGAGGTTGATAGGTTGGTGCTGCTTCTAGGCCAGTCCTGACTCTAAGGCATTTTTCATTCACTTAATATTCACAGTACAGTTATGAGATGGATATTATGATTATTTTCACTTCACAGGTGAAGAAACTGAAGTACAAAAAGGTTAAGCAGACTGTCTGAGGTCACAGAGCTAGTAAGCGGCAGAGCCAGGATTCAAAACTAGATAACGTAGCTCCAGAGCCTGCAGTCATCTGCACCCTTCTATTTTCATCAAACTCATGGATTACTAAGACTTGGAACAAGACAGGGCCAAAGAGACCAGGACATGACACACAGCAAGCACTCAACATGTGTATTTTGTTCCATCAGTAACTACTCTACATAAGTTTATGTGATCATAAACATAAAAAAGAAAATGCCGTACATCTTGCTGAAGCCCAGATACACTTTTCTAGTTAAAGTGTCTTAAGTACTTACAAAGCACCATTTTATTAATCCAAGCCAGATTTCTCTCTTAGACCAACGTCAAACTCATAGTTTTTGTCCTGTAGAATCTCCCTTCCTCCCTCCTTCCATCCCTCCCTTTTTCCCTCCTCTTCTTCCCTCCCTACTACCCTTCTCTTTTCTTTTTTGTCTCTTTTTCTCTCTCTTGATCTTAATTCCCATCTCCCTTCCTTTTCTCCCCTGTTTTCTCTCCTAACGAGAACTGCATTTTTCTGATTCTAACTCTCCCCTATTCCATGACTTCTTAAAGATCACAGCATTTCCACTGGAAGCCTTCTCCTAATCTAAGGTTCCAATTTCCATAACCATAGATTTTGAGTTTATTTACCAGTGTTAGACAATCCATAGCTGTCTCATCTGAGAAATTATAGCTATTAGCAAAATCTTCAAACTTCTATAATTTTATAATTATAATAATTAAAGTTTTATAACATGCAAGTTCAACAGAGGCTCACCAGATTAACCACCTACCTAAACTAATTTTGAAAATCTTCCTCCTTTTGGTGAACATAATTTCACTTTGACAAATTTATATCTCAACCTGACCATTGTAAGAATGAATCAAAACACAACACAATGATACTGACCAACATGACCGGCACACACAAATGCCAACGGTGATTACAAGGTTAATGGTTTCAAAGGTAACAAGATAATTACTTGAGAAACTCCAAATTTAAATGAAAAACTGAGAAATGAAATGCACAGAAATCTGAGAAACACCTGATACTATGGCCCTCCTAGATCCAAGTCTTTGCTGGGGCAGAGAAAGGCCAAGTCATATAAGGAAGTAGCCATAGAAATTAGTCTACACAAACACAGGGCCACGAGTTCATCTGGACAATCCTAAAGAATTAAAGAAAGTCAAGATGTAAATAAAAATGAAAAACATCAACTCCTAACTAGCCTGGCTATTGGATGCCCAACAGCCTGAAGCCAGGAAGCCCAGAGGCAGTGACAAATATTGCTAGCGGAGAGAGGAGTTTTCATCTCTCTGCAGGGCTGAATAGAAGGAATTCATTTTGCCTGCCTGGCTCTTACGCAATGCCAGGTAACTATCTCAGAATAAAGAGGGCTTTGAGGGAGAAAGCCAGACTTCCAAACACATCCCTGCCGTCTCGTCCTCCTCTTGTCAGATGCCTGCAGAGACGGCAACCAGCGTGTCCGAAACTGCGTGCTGCTGTGGCGCAGGTGCACGAGGCTCTGTCCCCCCCAGAGAAGGCGGGAGATGCAAAGGCTCCGACTGCTCTGCCTGTGAAAACTCCACAGGAGATGCCACCCGACGGAAGCCAGCTCACTGCTGAGGGAACTGAACCTTTTATCAGTCAGATTTGTATACGTTATAGACAGAGCTAAGGAAGAGAGTTACTGTACAACTCGTATATTTTTAGTTCTCCAGGATTGGTCGCTATTAGTCTTAATGTGAGGGGAACAGTAGAAAAAAATCAACTCCAGTCTTCTGTGTACACTGGTGGCTTTCAGAGGTCCCCCAGGCTTGTGGGACATGTCTGTTTGCTTTGCAGATACGTTATGGTGAATTCCACAGCACAAAGAGCATGCTGTCTGTCTCATGGTCCAAATTTGACCTCTATTTCATTTATTTTTCAAATAATTTAAAATAATTTACTGATGAGGGCCTGTGTGTATGGACGTGCATGTGAATACATGCATGCACATGAAGGTTCACTAATGGGATTTTAGCTTCGAAACTCATTCTGTTCACCAAATGCAGCACAATAAAAACATTTTGGTTGGCAGGATCAGCAGGGGAGCCTTTGCAACCCTCTCACTTTCTTCATTGACTTTAGTTATTGCCAAAGCAATTCCCAGTGGGAAAATGAAACCAGAATGAGCAAACAGGTAAGATGTGTGGATGTAGAGATAGCGTTGCTGTCACTAGATTTACAATAAAAGACCTTCAAGATTTTGACTTGATCTCTTGCAGAGTTTGGGGAAAAGAAATCATCCTTCTAACATTTCATTCACTGCCATAACTATTTTAAATGCCACTCTTACCACTTTCCCTCCAAATTCCTCTCAATCAATGTTTCAATCATTCAAAAGTGATGGTCAAGCACCAGTCATGTGGCAGGTGGGTGCTAGGTGCTGGGGATGCGACAGTGAGCCAGACGGGCCTGGTCCTGCCTTCTAAGCCTAATGGAGGTGACACACGGATCGTCACCGTAGAAGCCCCGAAGCTAAGCTGTAGACACTATGGGGAACAATGTCTCTTGAGACAGGAGATGAGGTAAGGGGATAAAAGTATCCAAATAAAGTGACCTGTTCAGCAAGAGGTTTACAGATGTGCTACCTACATTGCCCTTGAAGGCTGTGCTTGGAAGGGCAAGTCTTCGCTCTCTTCTGCCCCTTCCTCCTGCTCTTTCCCGAGAGGAGGTGATATTAGCAGATGGATTCAGATTCTGAACTTCAGGCCGGTTTACATTTACTCTAAGGCACTTTGTAGACACTCTTCCAGGTTTTCCCTGCTGCTCCTGACTCAGTAAGCTTCATCAGGGTCTACTTCTTTGGTACATTTTGAGAATACAAAGTGAACAACCCTCTCTATAGAGCTAAGTGGCCTGTGAGTGTACAACCCATCAGTCACACAGGGCCCTGAGCCCAAAAGGGCCCTGGGTTTGGTTTTAATGCCCTACCTTTGCTATTTTGAAATCTTTGATACTTTTTGACAAGGGGCCTTCCACGGTCATTTTGTACTGGGCCCTGCTGGTTATGTAGCCAGTTCTGTCTTGAGAATTAGTGGCCACCTGGTGGGAAGATTTGGACATGGTGGGTTGAGAGACTCTACTGAGGTGCCAATTCTAAGCTCTTACCCCCCACGTGGGTTCAACAGAGACCCAAGTTTTAGGGGTTATGGCACTGGATAGTTAGTCATACAAGCGATGAATAAGACACAGTTCATTAAGCAATTATTTTTTATTCAACAAAAATGTACTGAGCATCTTGAAGATGGACCAGTTAAAGCTTACAGGTTTAACTCATCAATCACATTGGAGCTCTCTGGCAGCACTGACTTAAAGGAGCAGTGAAGAAAGCCTTATACGTGATTATTAAATTATCTCTAATAATTCTTATGTAAAAGACAATATGTCAAATATTGAATTTGGAATCAGGAAACCTGGTTTCATACGCAGGGCTTTTGACTTACTGCTTATATGGTCTTGCTGGAGCATTTGGGGCCTCTTATTTTTCTGTCTACACAACATTATGTTCCTGATTGATTCAAGGATTAAACTAAAAAGTTTGGGTTAAATGCCTCTGGAATCTATGTCATGTACTAGGCACTCAATAAATCATTGTGTCGGTTTGATATAATTATAGGCCTTACTAAGAAATAAGATCCCACTTCCTGAATCTGTCATAATGGCACATGTTTCTCTCTCCTTTTTCCTTCTCGACACCAGCCAACATTACCACCATAGATGCTAGGATTCTTCTCTATGAATAGCACTTAGACTCTATGCACATCCAAAGACATGAATTCTTACCTAAATTTCAGATAGGAATTCTGTTTCTGTGTGTGTGTGTGTATGTGCGCACAGCCATGCACAGTTTATCAGCGTTTTCAAAGCACAGTCAGGTTAACTTGCTGGCCGTCCCTCAAAATCACTTCAAAGAGTAAATCTACGACCTACAGAAGTTCTTTTAATATTTGTTACAAAATATTTGGAAAGGATTTGTTCAAACATGAATTGAGTGCTAACGATTTGGTGTATAACCCAAACTAACTCAATAAATTATCTCCATTTGACAGGAGTTGAAACTGAGGCTTAAAGAATTTGAGTAACTTGCCCAAACCACACATGACCCGGGAGTGTGTCCGACACCACAACGGGGCTCTTAGCCAGAGTAGTACTAGTCTGCCTCATATTTGGCCTTCACCGTCCAGCCCCAGACCTCCACTCACTTTCCCTACCTGGAGCCGAGAAGGGGGAGCAGCTGACCTGCAGGGCTCACCACAGGCGGAAGGGTGCCTGGACAGAAACCGGGTGCTTTGATAGTAGACTCTCAAGCTTCATGCTCAGATTAGATGTTCCCTGAATATCCTGAGAACTATCCGCATGCAGGAATATATCACTAAACATACATTAAGACACACGTGAGCTCTATGTCTTGATTCTCTTCCTTAGGAGAACCGAGAATGAGCTTTAGTTTAAACAATAAACACTTCCAGGATTCAGAAATCTTTTAAGCATGTTTGAACTAATCAGTAATTTTGGAGTAAAAGTTAATAATCACCATGGCACTATCATTTAAAATAGTCTCTTTCACATTTTGTGACTCTAAGTAAACCAGGTGCAGTGCAGGCATCACACATTCTCACGCTCAGTTTCTGCTCAAGCGTCCTGCATGTGAAAGGCTCTTGGCTGGTATGATGCTCTTGGCCAAATTAAAGCCTCCACTGCTCTCTGAATTATGTGAGAACTTTCAAGTCTGCTAATGTGGAGTTTGCACCTTGCAGAGGACAAGGACATTGTAACAGACTTCACGGCACCTGCTGAAGGAAACTGAAACGGGGTTGGCAGAGGTTGTCTACGTCTTAGCAGAGTTGGTGAGAAGCTACAGACAGACAGAAACCCAAGAGAACTCACCTGGATTGTGCCTTTCTTCCCCAGTCTTGTTTTCCTGACTGCCACCTCCTTTTCTCTGCAATGTTCTGCCCAGGCTGAAAGGTATGAAGTCCCTCAGCTTCTGTTTCTTGCTAGCAGTAAAAAGAGGACAAGCCAGAAGATAGCAAAACACCCACTGGTTACTAGGCCACACACACCAGAAAATCCCTGAGAACTGCAGAGTTCTACCCAAATTGCCACCGACAGTGCCACACTTCAGGGAATGAGGGAGCTGGTGTCTTACAGTTATTTAAACTGGGCATCTATGAGTCAAAATAACTTCCTAATCCTTTTACTAGCTTATTCTCACCCACTGCCTTTCAAAATACATAAAATCAGTTTCTGGATTCAACATATAAGTCACCTCATTAAGCTTCTGCTCAAACGTCACTACCTCAGAGCGGCCTTACCCCATTTTCTCCCCCTTTACTTTCTCAATAGCAGAGAGCACCGCCTGACATTTTACAGGGTATCTTCTGGTCACTTTTTTGTTGGTGTTTCCCTCCTTCTGGAATGTGTGTGCCATGAGAGTAGATTTGTTTAATTGGCCACTGTACCCCCAATGCCTAGAACAGCACCCCACGCATGACAGGGACTCAATAAGTATTTGCTGAATTAATTAAATACCTGTGAAAACGAGCCAAACCAGATGAAGTTGGCAGAAGTGCCCTGACAGCTATTTTCTGATGTCATCTGTTCTCACGTAATTCCTCCTGAAGGCAACCTTTTCAGGGAGGCAAACCTTTAGTCCAAGTTTCTTCCCTTCTTTCCTCTGTTCTCTGCGACGTCAGCCCAAAGGACATTCGAATTCAGTTTGCAGAGAAATGCTGCAGATAGAAACGTTAATGTTCCCTCAGCTTAGAAGGGCCGCGCATGCTTTGAGAGTGCTTTATGAACTGGAAACCTTTCTAGGAGGTATGTCAGCCCAGTCCCATAAAACCTGACACCCGCTGGAACTCCGTCCTGTTAGATTTGGCAGCGTTTCCTTCCTCAAGTAATGAGTTCAATTCATGTTTTCATTTAAGTTCGTACCCAGATACAAATCAGTGTCGCTTCCCCAGGCACCGCTCCCAGAATCCCAGGCCCCGGGCCGCATCCCGTGCAGGGGCCTCCGTGCGCCGCCCCGTCCGCCAGCCGGCGCGTCTCCTCCGCCCTCCGGGCTTTCCCGCGGTCAGCCCTCTCGGGGGCCTCTCCGAAAGAAACAATAATTGCTGTTTTTTTTCCCTAGGAGGAAAGTTCAAGAGCACGAGCGCTTTTAGTCGGGCGCCCAGTAAGCACTCGGGCGGGCAGCAGAGCGGACGAGCGCCCGTGGCCGTCCCGGGTCTCGGGCAAGGCGGACGCCGCCCCGCGAGGAAGGCGCACCGGCAGCCCCGAGGGCCGACGCCCGCCCCGCGGCCGCCTTGGAAGGTCCTCCCCGAGGAGGGGCCGCTCCTGCGCGAGGGCGGACGGGGGCCCGAGCGGGAGCCCCGCTGCGCCCGGGGGAGGTCGCCCTGGGCAGGGACACCGCGACAGCCAAGGCCCTGGGGCCTCCTGCCTGGAGGCGGTGCTGGGGGTCGGGGCGACGCCCCGCGCCAGGCGAGTCCGCACGGACAGCACCGCAGCCGCCCTCCCTCCCCGCGCCGGCTTCCCGGCTCCGGCGGGATCCGAGGAGGCAAGGTTTGAGAAGAGAAAGGTAGTTAAGGAAAGTTTGGCAAGTTCATTCGTCCTGAATTCGTCCATTCACGTTCAAGAGCGTGAGCTCACGTGCGCGCGCGCGCGCACACACACACACACACACGCACACACACACGCACACACGCGCGCGCGTACATTCCTACTTTACTAGCATTTTTGCCCAGTTGTTCATTTGTAACTCTGAGCTTTCAATCACAGGACTGAAGCCGTAGTCCCGGGAACCCCAGATCTCTGTATGGATAGTCCCCCCATTTTCCTGATGCCAGGAGAGGCAGACCCTGAGCACACCCTGAGCTAAGGGCTCACAGACCTCCTGGGACACCGCCTGTAGACTCCACCAGTACGTAAAGGGACGTATTTTCTTTGTGTGCAACACTGAGATGCCTAGTGATGATTGACAGGGCTTGTTCCATTAAAACACGGTTATTTTCCTACTCTTCCTCAGGGAATATGTATATACGTCTATTTGGCGTGACTACTTAGAGATAAAATTGCATGTTTTCTAAATTGTCCTATAACAGGCTAGATAAATAAACATATGCATTCCTTTTAATATGATAGCTTTATACCAGTGTGACTCATTCACCAATCAATTAATGTATTAATTCAGCAATTATTTTATCGAACACCTATTAATTCCAGACATGGCACTAGAAACTGGACCCTGGGAGAAAGCATCAATAATTCAAGTTGTTTGGTGCATATTTAGAATATGGGCTAACGTGGGAAATAATCATTCATTAAAATAAACTAGACATAATGCAGGAGAAAATGTATGAAAAATCTACTTCAGACATTTGGTTTAAGTCATACTTGCCACATTACAGATTCTACTTTGCTTATTCAAATAATTCTTGGAATTTGGAATGGTTTGGTTTTATGTTGTCATATCTGTAGACTCGAGTCTTCAGCTCACAAGTGAAAACTATTGTCTCCATTACAATGTCACACTTAAAGATGTGCTGGATTTTGCCTGGAGGCATTGAAAGGGGTAAGTTCACAACCTGGGACTCCGGTAGCATGCATGGAATGCTGGGTTCAGATCGCCACAGAAACGAATCAGCCTATGAAGAGCTGCTACAGAAGCCACAGAATTTTCTTCTACGACCAACAGGAAGCAGGGCCGGCCAGACTGTTAAAATGTGCACTCTGTGATTTCAAGAAAGAAGATGAGAGGAGAGAGGAAAGGCTAGGACAGGATTCAGCAAACGCTGGAGGCCGCAAGGCTGATGCCAGGTTGTCAGGAGAAAAGGAGGGTGATGCTCTTACAGAGCTAGGAGAGGTCAGTAAATCACCACCCTTATCTTGCAAACAGAGCCTGTGACTTCAAAAATTAGCTCATTTATTCTGCACAATTAAATTTATTGAAGTGTGACAGGAAAGTTTAGCAGGCAGTGAAGCATAAAGCCAGCAACAGCTGAAGCGAGCATCTGAGTGAATGACACAATTAGTTGATTTTCATTTTATTTATCAATATAATTATTGAATTGTAGTTATCCTTTTTCACAGATTTCTACAATTATTACTGTTTAGGCCTCTAGGGAAAGAATTAGTCCAAATTTTCAACCTAAGTTAATGTGATTATGGAAGGGCTAATGAAAGGAAAGTTCTTGGAAGTGCACATGATCCTGTATTCAATGTCACTCGCATCACAGGGCTTAGAAATCCAGTCCCTTTTTCATGTCAATGTGGTCGATTGAATGTAAATTTGCGCATGTGACAAATTCCTTAGGTGGGGGCCAGCCTGGGGATGGCCAGTGTCCTCCTCCTCTGTGGGACTTTAAAGCAGCTAGAGATGTGTCTCATATTTCAAACTGGACATTAGAATAATTTTTGTTGGTTTTAAAAACGATGAAAAAGAAGGCCTGGAAATGTTTTCTGCCCTTAATGAGGTTTGGAAAAGAAAGCAGCTGAGAGGTGACAGGAAGTCCTGCTCTCCTGTCCTCTCATGCTTCTCAGGACCTGGCATTCTGGTGTGTCTAGGGGAAAGCCTGTCAAAAGGGGGAACAAATAAAAGTTGGTTAGGCCGCATTCATGCCCCACAGGGGGGATGGAGAGCAGCCTGCCACACTTTCTGGGAGCCTAGCTTATCCCCCTGAAGCAGCGGCCTGTGACTATACCAGTTGTCTGGGTGGGAACAGTCTTCTCCTACTGATCCAAGAGACGTATGGGTGCCGAAGTACACACTTCCTGGGAAGTCTGCAAAATGACCCGTTTCCCACAGGGAAGTCAATCCCACTGGGCAGCTACAGGCCTCTCAGCTAAATGTTTGTTATCTTTGGCATCTGAGAGGTGCCCAGCCTCTCTGTGCGGTGGCATGAAGGCAACTCAAGTTCAACTTTTAACAGACCCACCAAAGTACACGGTTCCAAAGAAATCTGTTAAAGCTATGATTTTCAAGCTTAGAATCAATAAGGATTGTGGGAGCTTGCTAAAATGAAGATTCCCAGGTCTTACTTCCTGGAGAGGCATTTGGTGCGCACTTTTTTTACATGAACACTCCAAGTGATTCACTAGACCATGGCCTTGGAACCTATGTGGGGACACACTGAACTTACTCAATAAATCATGTACTTGAACTGTGGCATCTCTTCCAAAGGTAAGCAGAACAGCTCTCTGGAAAACTGGGAGAACTACTGACTCCCAGCGAAGATGAGAACACTAAATTCTGGCCCTAACGTGGGCATCTATCATGCAAACCGAAGCAGGATTATCCCTGTCACGTATTCACACATTATAATTCACCCAGCCATCATGAATGTTTGGTAGTACCCACAGGAAGAACTAATGTTTACTGAGTAGCCAATATGACCTAAAATTATTCTGTATCCCTCTTTTTCTTCAGCTCTCACAGCAAATCTCTCAGCAAAACCTTTCTATTCTGCATCCAAAATAAGTATCAAAAACACCTACTTCTTTTTGCATCCACTTGCTTAAGTCCTTCCTTCCTCGCCCTGGAAGCCAGGGTGGCCGCAGCAGGTGGCTGCGAGGGAGCCCGGGGTGCTCATCTGTGAGACCACCCAGGGCCAGGCCACAGAGGGCCTTGCAAGCCTTTGGCTTTGGGTTTTATTCTAAATGTTTATTCTGATGGGAAGTCACTGGAGCTTTGGGATGTCCTAATCGTCAGGATCTTATTTGTCCTTTTAAAAGACTCATTCTGACAGCTAAACGGAGCATCAGTTGTAAAATGTATATAAAAACAAGCCCAGGGTGAGATTAAATTCTGAAGTCACAGGACAAAATTTTAAAAGATGCCCTAACCCACTGTTAATTGTAAAATAAACAGATATCCAAAGGGACTGAGGACGAGGCCTCTTCTCTTACGACAGCCTTTCACAGTTCATGGACTGTTTTTGACATGATTCTACCTAATCTTTATGCCATTATAACACATTTTTATACATGTTTTGAATGATCTCTCTAGTGGTAAAAAAGATTTAACTACCTTCATTCTCCTCATATTTTTTTGAGAGAGGCTAGCAAAGGGCTACATAGTTAGACAAGACGGAGAAAACATGTAATTTGTGGGAGGATACTGAGTTGCCCCCGAGAGTGTGGTAGACTATCATTCATAAACTTCTGTCATCCCAGGTTATGAAGGCAGTTTTCATTAGAGTCAAGCCGCTCACATGCCAACCCGGTGCTTTTTTTTTTTTAATGGGAGGGCAAGTGAGAAAGGGAAGAGTATAAACTATTCATGGGTCATTGGAGAAAGGCCTGACTCACCTCTGTGATGATGGGACTGTCTCTTAAGAGCACAGGAGTTAAAATTATCCACAAGTGGAATAATTGTGCTCACCCTAAAGTAGAGAAGGTCAGATATTTCACTTCAAGTTAAAAGAGCAGAAGGGGATACAGAGTTTACAAGCCTGCTTGTAGGGATCCATTTGCGCCCGTGACCCAGGGCCACATGTCAGTTTACAGGTGTCTGCAGATTTCAAGCACAGCTCTCAAGCTGAACATGAACAAGTGAAATGAACCCTAAAAGCCCTGTTTTGAGTGTAGTACTTCCCTGAGATTTTTGTTTCTGTGGCAGGTACTTTAGACCTTGAAAATGTTCTTGGTTAAGCTCCGATTCAGATTCTCTGGCTAAACTCCAACACCACGTGTGTGTGTTGACATTTCCAAGAAATTGCCATTTTCTTTTGAGTTGGGCTTCCTGGAAATCTCTTGTGGATTTTAGTGTGTGTGCTGGGAGCGAGCTGGCTCTTGCATTTCATATGGCCATTGCTGGGGCCGGGGGTTGGCAACTACCCCCAAGGATAGGTGATGGCCGAGTATATTGGGACACAAATCCCTTCAGCCTTCTTAGGCTCCTTCTATTCCTCTTTCTCTCTCTCTCTCTTTCTCAGGCCTTTACCAGTGCTCTCTCCCCAGTGCCAGGTCACCTTCTGGAACTGGACTTAATGAAGCCCCACCCTGTGGGGGTGCAGGACCAGCTTGTGGAGAAGCTGTAGAGGAGTCAGATCACAGAGCTGGGGAGACAGAGAGTTACCTCCTCGAGGGGTGAGACTCAGCCAGTTAGAAAGGCGGAGAGCTCGACACATGTTTCTCTCCTTCTTTTTCTATCCTGTGGGTTACTCTGGGGTGAGATTTCTTCTTACAAACCTGTTAGACTCCCCAGGTACAGAACTAACAGTCCTACTAAGTGGCCTGCTACAGTTGTTACGGAGCGTTAATACACTGCACGCCGTCTTAGCTGGCTTCCCCAAGTTTCCCTTACCTTCACTTTCTGGAGTACCTCCAAGGAAATCGTCAGTACCAATTCCTTGTTCCAGGATCTGCCTTCTAGAGGACTGAGGCTACGATTCCAAGTTCTCTGTAGGTGTGAAGAAGGCAGCCCAGCCAGCTGAGCACAGCCATTAGGACTCTCAGCCCTCGGGGAGCGTCAGACAGATTCATTTTTTAGTAATTCAGGCCCTGTTACTACCTCTCTGCCCATGACAACACAGGACACATTTAGTTTCCAATGGTGGGGCACCCAAAGATTTAAAAATCTCCTGTAATGTTTCTGTTGTGATCACAGGTTGTTGTCTAATGTGATCATAGAGAACCCATATCACTCTGATCTCTGATAAACTAAGGAAAATAGGAATGAGAATCCAGGAGGCCAGGAGATTGCGTTATGCTTTTCCCACTAGAACCAGTTAGCAGGATAAGCTCTAGAAATTTAGATTAAACTGAACATACGCCTAAGAAAACAACATAAACCCTTAACAGAGTAATGGATCGTGTTAAACATGTAACAAAACTAAAACTAAAAAATCTCCTTTGCCCTTCTGACTAGAGAAGCCCGGAGAAGTGGCTTGCTTAATATCAGTTACATACTTAATTCCAGACATGGAACTAGGACCTGCTGCACTCCTTTCCCACCCTGCTCCCCACGGTACCAAGTACAAAACGGGAGTAAGGCCTGAATGGGGGGCTGTGAGGCCCCCGAGAGTTCCACAGCCCTGGGGTCTTCTGTATTCTGGACATGGCTGGGGGCTCTCTTGGTCCAGCCACTGACATCCACACCCTGGGGCTTGACAACTTGTAGACCTCAGCTAGGGAGAGAAAGACTAAATAGTGGCAAACATTTATTTTAGTTTTGTCTATCCCACTATCGAGGGGACCAAGAGAAAGAAATCTTGGTAACTTTTATGTGTCTGGGTCTCTTCTTTTATGAGCTGTAGAACAAAAACTGAAATTTTGGTTTAGCTCTCACCAAGAACGAAATCCAGAATTAGACAGGCCCGCTCATCTTGGAGATTAAGAGAAATTATTTTCAGAGTTCATCGTATTAACAAGACTCTATGAGGACTCACAGCTCTCTGTCTGAGGATGTTAAGAGAGGTGAGGGTGCATGAAAAGCCAAAAAGTCACTGAGGATTAGGAATCAGATGGAACCCCCATGTCCGGAGGCATGACTGTTATGTGGTACGTATCCTTCTAAGCGTTTCATGTGCTTTCAGTCACTGAATCACTGGCACATCCCATGAAAAAGCTATTATTCTTCTAATTTTATAGATAAAGGGAGAAAATAGGTTGAGTAGTTTAGGTTAAAAAGTTGAATTTGAAATTCAGCTCCAACTCCAAAGCCCAGTTTCTTCTTTCTAGCCTGTGAGTAAGGACTATGGGGTTATTTTAAATGTGAGATGAATTTTGATAACTTCAGCTACATATCAAGTGGTATCATTAAGTAAATTCATTAATTAAGAGATTTGAAAAAAGAAGTTATTCTCTGGTGGACTATCAGCTGGGTGGTAGATTTGCTCCTTATGTAGGAAACAAAACAATGTCTGGAGCTGTGGTCAATCTTCTTGAAGCCATCTCCAATCGCTTTTCCCCGGCCGACCGGGGGAAAGTAGGATACAAATCACCTGGAAATGAAGGCAGAGAAGAGAACATGCAAGCATGTTCCTACATGTACATGTGTGATCATACGTGAATAAATTCACTTGCTGGTGCTCAGTTTCAACTCTTTTAAGAGAAAAGGAAAAACAGCATGAGAGGGAAGGAAAATTGCATGGAGGGAAAGAGAAAGGGAAATCATCACACCAAGGCACAGCGCCAGAGCACGTAAGTCCCAGAGTGGAGGCTGGAGATGGGCTCTGTGGCACACGCACCATATTAATCAGTCTTTCCTGCCCTCAGTTCTACCCTCTTCTCTATAGCTCAGTTACAATTAACTATCACCTCCTCGTATTTCTCCCCACCGATGAATATTACACTGTTCTGGCTTTCTCATCAATAGACTATCACCCATAACCTTTTACCTAAGCAAAATACATCAAAAGATATAAAAATAAACTGTTTTTTACTCAAACTTTACTACTGATAACATGACAACTAAGACTTACTGAGCACTTAGGGGAGCACAGGTCCATTTCCTTTTTCCCATCACTTAGTAATCTGTACATTGGTGTGATGATTTCCCTTTCTCTTTCCCTCCCTCCATGCAATTCTCCTTCTCTCTCCTGCTCTTTTTCCTTTTCTCTTAAAAGAGTTGAAACTGAGCACCACCAACTGAATTTATTCACATATGATCACACATGCACATGTAGGACCATGCTTGCATGGTTCCTGCCCCCAGTTCCTTGCCACTGTAATGGGACCTCTGAGGGGCTGGATAAAATGCCTCTGGCCATGGTGCAAAGAACAGACTCACCTGGCCCCTTGGAGGGGGCGGAGGTGGTAATTCTGTGTTCTCCATTCCAGAAATAAGTGATCTCACTTGATTTTCTTGAGGATTTGGGTAAGACAGTCAGGCTGTCTCTTCTTCTCACAAAATAAAACAAAAACATGAAACAAAAGAAGTTCAAAACAGTTTTTTTTCAACAAATGGGTTAAATGCCTAAAAGGGCTTGGACAGATCTATTTTCTCTGAATCCTTTCCGATGGCATTTCTTATTAAAGAAGGCATCTTTTTGATAAACATTAATTATTTGTGGATAATGTTAGATTATAGTTTGTCTTATTATACTGAGTCCACTGGAAAGAAATTTCTATGACCTGAGCAATAATACTATTTGCCCTCTGTACTCTAGTGTCTTTGGTGTATACAATTCTTCATAGTATTTCTCAAGTTGCACCTATTAAAGAGAAGTTAATGACCTTTCGGGCTTCTGGAAATGTTTGAGTGCCTGGGGTGTCATCACCCCCTCTCTATCTGGCTCGCACCCCATCTGTCTGGTGCCTTAGGATGAATATGTGTGATAGCAGCCCTTCTGTTTCCACAGAGATAAACAGCTCTGTCACTATAAGTACCCGTTAGCTACCAGGACTCTGCGTTCTCCTTGTGGACCCTTTAGGAATTTCTAATATTCACCCAGAGCCCAAGGAGGGAGTAAAACTCAAAAGGAGAGACCTCGTGAAGGACTGAGAATGAGAAATAACAGACACTGAAGTATCACTCAGTCTGATGTCAAGCCAGACGGAAGGGAAGGGAGGGACAAGGAGGGACAGAGGGAGGGAAGAACCAGGAGGGAGGGAGAAAGGGAGGGAGGGAGGAAGGAAGAGTCAAAAAGAAAAACATTTTTTTGGTTAGGGTTTCTGTAACTGGATATATACAAACAAAGCAAAGTGAAAAGTTGAAATTAATGAGATGAGTAAATTAAGACGATAAGGTTTTGTGGCAGATCCAGAGAATTCTGTGACAGCTACTGACCATCACCTCGGTCTGATTCAGTATAAATGCTTTGGCCGGAGGAGCAGGGGGAGGAGGTGAGGTCAGAGTCAGCGGGTATGGTGGACTGGAGGTGAGGGGCGACTGGTCCGTGGGTGCGGAGGGGGAAGCATGGGCAGAAAAGCAGGACCCGAGTAGAGAGAAAGCCTGCAAGGAGAGTAAAAAGTATAGAAGCTAATAAGAAAATAATTTCTTATAAACTTAACAATATTTTGAATCTTCTAAGTAGCTACAGGGGCTATTTCTTTATTATTGTTGATAGAAGACTTCATAGTTCATAAACTGAATCCATAATCTGGGTCCCTTCTTGAAATCTTTCTCCAAAAATACAACTAGGTTTTTTATTTAATGATGATCAATGCACTATTATGATCTAAAGATAGGACTTAGTATCACAAACGAATACACACTTCTCTGTGGCATTAATACAGACAACACTTCATCACTATGTATTTCATAATAGTAATTCCAAAATCATGTTTATGGGTACTGGTACTAAAATTATTTTGAAAAAAACAAAAACTTTCTGAACTGTGACAATAGTCACTGTGAGGTGTCTGGCATTCCTACCATCCTGGTCTTTTGTCTTATTTCCAGCTAACAAAATCTACTTTTCTAAATAAAATCACATTAGATGTGACCATCAGAAAAGACTGTATTTTCTCACTTTCACATATAAAACTCCAGAGACTGACATGAAGTTTTGGAAACTCCAAAATTATCATTAGCTCAAAATTTTACACCTTTACGTTTTCTCAGAGAATGTACAGTTAACTTCCTCAGTTCCCCTACGCTTACTTAGAAATGGGCAGGAAAAGTTTTGTTGTCCATCACCTCAGAACAACAAATTGATGACTTTAAGCACAAAACCCAAAATCATCCAACGGTACATATTTCACTTATTTTTCCTGTAATAATATATGCTTTGCTTACAAAAAAATTCCAGATGAAGCTATTTAACAGATTATTAAAAATCTGAGCCTGCTAACATTCTATTTTTTGCATGCTCTGTGTACCTATTACAAGGAACACAGTGATACAAGCACCGAATCTAAATGACTACTTAATGAAAGGACAAGTAATTATCAGTGTATAATACATGCAAAATTCTTACCAATTCAGGCTTCCTCACTGTGAAAATCTGAATTTATTTTTCCTGTAATTGTTTAAGCAACTGCTTTAACCCAAGTGCGCGGACTTAGTTCTGTTTTCACGCTTACTATGAAATTTGTCCACCTCT
The DNA here is from genome assembly GCA_029783875.1 of Phataginus tricuspis. Taxonomy (NCBI): domain Eukaryota; kingdom Metazoa; phylum Chordata; class Mammalia; order Pholidota; family Manidae; genus Phataginus; species Phataginus tricuspis. The sequence continues at coordinate 16,849,063 of JAQQAC010015287.1, forward strand.
CTAAAACCACTGATGAAGACTACTCACTTGAATTGTGTGACATATATTTTGAAATAAGAACGATGTCCTATCTCTTTACAAAAGACTTTCACAAACATTTTTCTGCTTCTTACACTTTAGAGTTAAATTGTTTTAAGTTAAATCTCTTTGCCAGTATTACAGAAAATAAAACTAACCAAGTTACTAAGTGAACTGCTGAAGGTCACGAAGACTACAGCCCCCTCCACCTGGGTCTCAGCTCAGGCAGCACCCTTTCCTCCACGAGGCCCTGGAAATGCACACAGACCGCGATTCCTGCCGGGAACCAGACACCCAGCTGGGTCCCAGAACTGTCTGGCCTAGACCAAGTCGCCTGATCCCTTCTCTTCCGGTTACCTCTTCTATACCTGCCTTCATTTTAAGGTGAGTAATACAGCCCAGACTCAGGAAATAATCCACAACCCTTCAAGCAAATTGGCAGGTTAAAAAGTTAGTTCAAATGCACTACTTTAGAAGCACAAAATTGGATTCATGCCTTACACTCTTCAGCCAACAATGGATTAAAAATGGCTGTTTGGATTTAAAAAATCCAAACTTTCCAGCTTTTAAACAAGGGGTATTCTTTCACTTCAAAGTCACCTTCAGGTGATTTTTTTCCAAACAGATAAGTAAATATAAAGTTGAATTTGAGTTTATGCATGATTCTTTGCACTGTTTCCTTTCAAAGGTCAATTTTTTCATTTTTCATATATAACATATCCAGATGAAGAAACACCTAATTGTTAATTGGCACAAGGCTACTAGGCCCCCAGAAACAGTTTTATGTAAGTTTCACTTAAGAGATTTCTGGGTTAAAACATTGTTTCCTGGAAATTACAAGGTGTCTTTCCATCTTAGTAAATTCTCATAGGAATCTGTACTTTCATGTCATCTAATAACGCCAAGTCCTAAGAACATTTTAATTTCATTTACAACCCCCCCAACCATATAATATTCTGCAGCTATTGTGTATTTCCATCCTGTGTATTTTAAAATCGTTAAAACAAGGCATTCTTACTGCCTTACACGGTCAATACCAGCTTAGATTTAAGTTCATTGCAGCATTATTATGACAGAGAGCAGAGCAGAGGTAGCCTGGGTTGCAAGGGATTGGCGGCAAACAGGTCCAAGCGACTTCTGTGGGTGACGACAATGCTCTGCAATCATTTTGGGGACGGCTGCACAACTCTGTCAGCTAAACACCAATGAAGTATACCCCTAGCGTGGGTGAGTTTTATGGCATGTAACTTACGTCTCAACAAAGTGTTGCTTTGGCCACTCTGGACATAGAAACGATCCCCCATCCGATATTTAGTTCAGATTCCAAGACTGACAAGGCCACACACCTACAGAGAGGGCATGCAAGTTTTATTATTCACTTAATGAGGCTTTCTGGAGATAACAGGGCCGCTTTCCCAAGCTGGTGGAAAATCGCTCCGAGAGCACAGAAGGGAGACGGGCTGGAGACATTCATGGTGACCGGGCGACGGGGCTGGGGTGAAGGTGCTCTGTCATCGGCAGGGGCTCGGCACAGTTCAGGACTCCCACAGGACCCAGAGAAGGGGCGCCTGAGATGGCTCGGCAGCGTTCCCAGGTGTGAGACCGAAGGGAATGAAACAAAGATGTAACTTAAAAGCTGTCAGTAGTCAAATTAAAAAAAAAAAAATGGAGTCAGACTCTATTGCGGCTGTTAAAATGTTATTTTCTCCTAGAAAGTCTTTATTAATTCATTAAGTCATCTTACACTAAGATATCTGTAAGCACATCACAGAAAACTCCATCCATGGCTCTTACCAACCCTTATTGTCCACTTACTTCCTCCCTCACCAGATGACTGACCTGCGGAGTGATATTTAAAGCCCCAATACTTTATAATATTTGGAATATGGTACGCACCATAACTGTTTTTAAAAATAGGTGGCAGGGTGAAGCAGAGGAGTGAAGAAGGGAGGGGGAAACAAAAACGAGTCCCTAAGGCATAATATCTTCTCCGAAAGCGGCTCCCTCCACCCATTCCCTTGAGCTCTGTTTGCTCCATCTTGGATGATTTCATGTCTTAATGCAAAGAATATAGAAAAGTAACAATTTAGTAAAAGTGAATCTCATGTTTTCCTGCCAACAAGGCATTTCACATGAATATTAATTTTGCCTGTTTGGCTATTAAGTATGTAATTTCAATACTATAGTTTCATTATCTTCTTATTATTTCACTTAAGCTTCTCTCATGCTCAGAAAAATAATTAACTGATGATTCCAGAGACATCCTTAACCTTTTCCTCCAGTCTTTTATCTCCTAGTAAGTTCCAAGCTCTCCCATACCATCTCATCCATTGCCTGGTTGACTAGAAGTCTTTTTTTGCCCAAGAGAGTTCCAGTTTTTTCAGTTGTTCTGAAGGAATTATTGGTAGCTTATTATTAAAGTGATTCACTTTGGATAATAACTTACATGGTCATGATACACATTATCCACAGATAGATTTCAGGAACTTTTTAGGTAAGACTACTCTAAGTAGACCTTCCAGTTTTAGACCAATCGTGTATAAGTGTATGTAGTTATACACAATACTATTGTAAGTATATTTAGCTTTATTAGGTAGGTATGTACAGATATATGTATATGTATGCAAATATGTGTAATTTATAACAGAATTATTGAGAATGCACTGGTTTAGTGGTCAGAATGTATAAGTTCCACTCCTGGGCATAAATCATACCCAACTTGGAAAATTATATAATCTCTTTGAGTCTCAAATTCTCTGTACAAGGAAGTACAAAAATTGTTGCTTTGCAGGAAACCAAATAATGGCTTATAGCTGGAATCTTTTTTTTGGAAAAATTTGCAGTGTTGCACAACTTTAAGACATTTTATACCTATTGCCATCTCCTGAACAGATGACTCAGGTATATAATCAGTGTGAACCCAAGAAAACCATATACAGATTATTGCCAAGAAGCCAAGACTTTGTCTGTACAGACTGCAAGTGGTATGCAAGTTCAGAGGAAGGAGAGCATGCTTAAAGATGTGCTCTGGGAAAATCCTTGGGATGTATGGAAGAGGCAGCTGTCTCACTAACTCAACACCACTCCAAACCCATTCCCCTTAAACTATCTCTATTATGGATTTCGGAAACTTTAAGTATTAATTTTTCATGTCTGTTTGCCCTAAATATGGCAGGCAATACATTTCCTGGTCAGTGAGTTTTGAGAAAACGTCTCTAGGGGTGCCTGGGAAAACATCTGCCAACTCGGTAAGAGGACATCTGTGACAACAGGTAAGGCAAAACTCCCTTCCCACGGCTCCTCCCTCGACATGCTGTCCTCCGTGTGATGGCACCATGACGGCCCAGCACACTGAAGGCAATGCAGTGGGCTGCCGGCCTGTACACTCCTGTTCTGTGTGGAAATACATGTCTTTATCGAGCCCCTCTTGGTTGGGTTTCTTTCATTGCAGGCAAAAGCACTTTTAGGGACAAAAGAAAGGAGAGGAGAATGATTTGTCTCAAAGGAAAACGCCCGCGGCACTGGTCGCAGCAGAAACAAGCTGAATTTAAACCCGAGGGAGGCAGACATGGTATCACAATTCGTGGTTCCCTGCATTTGGTGCCATTACCCCGAGGCCCCAAGCCAGGGCTGCTGCTAAGATTACTCACCTGTGCTCAGCATTGCCCGTTGGCCTTGGCGCTGTTGTTGAGGGAGTTGTTCAGAGGGAGAAACAGGTGGTTGACAATTATATGGAGATGAATATTTGACTGAACATGGGAAAGTATTTCTAGTACTACTCAGCCTGACCCATGTGGCACTAGCCTTCTTCTAACAAACCAATCCATTAGAGAAGTCATGAATGGGCTTTTCTCACCTGAGGGAAAGGCAGGGTATCTTTGACTGGAAGAATCTAGAACATCTAATTATAAGTATCCCTTACTAGATGCTACCATTGTGCAATAAGCATAAGATGCACCCTCTTTCCAGAGGCAGAAGAAACCACCTAGGGAGGAAGGAAAGATATAAACTTGATAAGGAAGTTGCCCCATTATCTTACTCAAAAGTCAATGAAAAATTAGCATATTTTGTTTTAGGTGTGCATACATGGCAATTGGGGAATACAGGTGATTTTCATGCAGTTATCTGCTTCTGGGGTACCAGGTGACCGTTTGGAGCTCTGCCCCAGGCTATGTGAGCAGGTTTCAGTTGTCATCTGGCTCAGAAAGTAAGTTATACAGGACAAAAAGAACTGAAATGAAGATTATTGCAGACAGAGTAATTAGTCTCTCCTCCCAAATGCTAAGGGAACCAAAACCCCTGGGGATAATCTTGCCTACACCACCTCTTCAAGTCCCAGCAGTCCTGCCACTCAGACAACGATAGTGCCGAGAATTCTTGGTTGTCTCTGACAATTGACTTAGAGCTAATTTATGCTGGACACATTATATGCATTATCCAATTTAACCCTTGCATTAATTATTATTTCTATTTTACAACTGCGTAAACTGAGGCATGAGTTAAGTGTTTTGACCAAGTATCAATAACTAATAAGGAACAGAGTAAGATTCAAATCTAGGGTTTTTTCTGATTCTAAAACTTACACTTTTGCTGGTGTATATTGCCTTTATTTGCCTTATATTGCTTAATGATAAATATTCGGTGGATCCCACTCACCACTTTTGCCCATTTATCCAGACATGGAGAAACTATAATCATGTGACAGCTGCTCAGTAATGCCTGTGAAGTATCATTATGGGTGGTTAAGATACAGCATGGCGAACTGAACAAGTGTGGCCAAGGGCTTTAGGTCAAACAGGACAGTTTAGATATACGTAGAAGATGTCCAAATCACATACTCTTAATGTTGTACTTCATGTACTCTGGCCCTCTCATTTTACAGAACAAAAATAACTAGGTTAGAAGGTGACAAGAAATATTTTCTAAGATGAAAGTCACGGGAAGGACCATATCTCCTTTCCCCGAGCCCCTCCTCCAATGCCTTGTGACAGTGTCTGTGACAGCTGTCTGTATTCTGTAAGAGAAAATGACACATTCAGCACTTTAGACAGTACGGTTCAGAGATACATCCATTCTATAATATGAAGAAGATTTGGTTTGTTTTAAACTTCTGCCACATTGTATGTTCTGGATTGTGATGACTTAACTCACACAAGAGTATTTCTGAATGTAGAAGCACTTGGAATTTAAATCCCTTTGTCCACATGGGTTAATCTTTGTCCACAGCAGAAAATCATGCAACCCGGCATACCAACATAGGAATATGCGGGAGAGCACACATCTTCCCTTCACACAGCTTGTCCCGTGTTTTATGGTTTATGCCGTAAGGTTTAGGCATAAACTTTCTCCCTCCTACAACTAAGATACCTCTTATCAGAATTTAAATTCATGTCTTTCTAAGCTGTTATCCCTGAAGTTAGATGGCAGATGGGGATCTTAGGGACACTTTAGGAGGTGAGCAGAAGGGCTGGGGTATGTGTGTGGGAAACAAAGGACAGCAGCCTGCGCTGGAAGGAAGGACATCCGGCTCAGCTTCAAGTCGGGAAGCAGAGTTTAAGGCAGTGTGTACGCATCTCTCAGTCTGTTTCCTTCTATGAAGAACAGCTGAGCTGGACTTGCTCCCAGCTCCAAAATCCTGTAATGCTATAAAAATAGGTACAGTGTGAATGGTGGCCTGTTGTTCACACCCATTTTACATCCCCCTAGAGTACTATTAGAAGACTAGTATCTTTTTAATTTGATACTTCCATTATAGAATTTTTTGCTCCAGTTAATAGATCAACATCAGGGTTTATAAAGGTCTGGATGATCGTGTGGTTAATAATGCTCAAGTAAAGATGATATAACATACATTTTTTTCATCTATTTATTTTAAGAGAGTAGACTGTATATGTTTTCCCCTGTAAGTAAGAAACACTTCCCAGGGGTATTTCAGGGAGTCTAAGGGGACCACATAATAGGTCAGGCATGGCTCCATGGTGTAGCTCATACACCAGCCAGATAGAGTGTTCTCTCCTCTGGAACAACTCAACCAGGCTTCTGGACTTCAATTCTGTTTCTACTCACTTCTCTATATGTTGGGACCAAGGCAATCTTTGCACAAAACAGGCACCTATGTGTATAAAGCCACAAAGCTGAATATGAAGGGTGTACCTCTCTATTTCTATACAAAGAACACAAAGTTTCTAATTACCCTCCAATTTATACCTTGTTTTTCTCTAGTTGGAATTAATGAGTAGCAGGTACAAGTTTTGGGATTAAGAGTACAGGAAGGACTTTTGGAGTATGCTAAGGCTAATGACAAAGCAAAATGGAAAACTAAATGAACAATGTAGATATATATATATATATATATTTGAAATATATATATTTTAAGAAAAGTTCTCTGTGTTACTATAATTTCAGGACAGCAGTAAAGACTACAGAGCCCAGGACTTGCAGCACTTCCCTGCTGAGCTAGTGACTTAATTAATTTATTTAATTTGTTATAACCTCATGAAAAACGATATTCTTTGAGACCTCAGTAGCCTGAGTTCTGCGTGCATTATCTGGGGGCAGAGGCGATTTCCAACGAGAACCCTTGGTTTTCATCTCCCCCTTCCCCACTTCCACCTTCAAACTCAGTTGCCAACTCAGCATTATGAACCTGCTAAGTGTTCTTGGATGTTTGGCAGGGAGAGGAAAACAAAGGCATAAACCACAGGCTAAAAATATAAAACCCCCCCCCCTTTTTTTTACCCTTGCCCTACATCTGTTAGGTGCAATGCAATCATTGACTACATCTTCCAAATAATACATCTTCCACAAAACACGTATGTTCACATTCAGCTTAAAATCTTTAATGATCCAAGACTTGGCAGTCTGTGGTTTTGGGCCTTTCCTGGGAATTACTTCGTGTGCCATCTCGCCACAGAATACCTAAGCCACCTGGTTATGAGAAGTCATCCTTATTGCCTTTTTTGATAATGTTACCTTCAGTGTATTTTAGTATTTTTTTAATTAAGACATACTTTTTAATCATAAATCTGAAAGAAAAGGTAGTTCAAAGCATGGACATATGAACTGTGTGTGTTATGTCTGAGCTTTTTGACAAGGAAATTAAAGAGCAGTGCACTGCTGATAATGAACTACAGCCCTCCTGATGTCCTTCTAGAGGACATCCCCGAAGCTCGGCGCCGGGACAGCGCCAACTCCCTACCCGCTACTGGCACTGCGAGCTCTGTAGAATAAGTGACAGTCAAGGGATAAGAGCCGAGAGAGTTCGACAGAAGCAGCATTTCTCACAACAGCTGCAGAAGGGCTGCCACAAAAGAAAATTTAAGAATTCAGAACTTTCTCTGACTTTCATCACAAATCTAAACGGCTACTGTGGCATAACAGTAGAAATGTAAATTGGGTCCTAAAAATGATTCTTGGGTGGAAAAATGTTTACTACATGATATTCAGTGCCAAAGGAAAACTATGAAACTGAATGGTATGAACTCATATTTGGAAAACAACGAAAACGAATACAAAACAAAACAACACAACAGTGTGTGCATGTGTGTTTGAAGAGAGAACGGAGGTCATTAGACTAAAATATTCACAATGGGTGGTAAGATGACCTGTGGTTATATATTAATATTGAAAATGTAATTACTATCAAATACAAAATGCATATTTTAGCCAGGTTTTAAGAATAAAAAGCTTTTAAGGAATTAAATCATAACCTTAACCAATGTAATGTATTAATATTGTGCCTTCTACATTTGTGCATTTTTCCATGAGTTATTTCCCTCCTCCAAAAAAATTTTCATCTACCTTGTTGGAGGCTGGAAAATGAAGGCACTAATATGTCAAATCATCTTAATTATCACATAATGTATCAGAGGTAAGATTAATGAAAACTTTGGAATGCTTATTATGGACAAGGTGTAAGATCTAGAAACAAAAGTTCCTGCAGTAATAAAGTACTGATATTCCATTACGCAAAAACACACTGGAAAAGGGCATGGGGTAGCAAAAGCAAAATTTAAGAGAAACTATAATCTTGGAGAAAACAAGCAGGTTAAGTCAAGTGTCCATATTTCTCGTATTAGAGGTGAGATCTTAGAGGACCAACTATTCCTCTTGGACTGTAATTCACAACACATATATTTTAACTGTGGAAAACCTAAAACATGTACTCTACTTGTAATAACTATTAACAATGTATACTGGTTGTATACCATGTGCCAGATCTATTCAAGAAACCTGTGATAAGATATTTTACATATATCAGCATATTTATGTCTCCCCAAATGCCCCATTTTTGTAATGGTGAAATTGTGGCTCAGAGATCGGTCTCCTTATCCAATGTCACACAGCTAAAATGTATGTAATCTGCACTTCGACTCAAGACTGCCTGACCTCAGGGCCTGTGCTTTTTCTGACATCTTGCACCATCCTACATCATACAATGGGAACACAGTATATCACCTGAAAAACTGGCTGGGCTGAGGTGAACAGGATTCCTGTTGAGAAGAGAACTATACCTTCAGTTAGGAAGCCTCTCCACTGAGTATGTGTGGTTGGGAAAGTTTAGTTAGGATATGGCAATAGTAATTCAGTGATTTAAAGAATATGGAAGTCTCTTTCTCACTTGTGTGATGTAAGTTCAGAGCATGGCTCTCTCTCTCCATTTGAACATTCATGAACCCAGGCTGAGGTCATTTGTACTATCCTCAGGATGTAGCTTCCAAAATACTTCTTGTTGTGGCCATTGCAGCCCTTGGGAAAGGGGAAAGGGTGCAGGGGAGCTTACATGCGTGTATTGGCGGGTCAGACTGGGAGAATGCACCCCTCAGTCCACTCACATTTCATCGGCAAAAGCTGTTACCTGTCCCTACCTCCAGAAAGAGGACTTGAGATGAAGAGACTCAGTGCAGAGCAGAGATTCAGAAGGCAGGAAAAACAAAAGTTTGAGCTAGAGTCAAAAGGAAAGTCCCTTATCAGGTACTGGGGTAAGCTGAAGAGCTCAGAGTATGGGATTCACGGCATCCGGCCATTTTATGGAAACGGTCACAGAGGGGAGTCTCAGAAAGCTTGAGAATTTGAGGATATTCCGGTTACAAATGGCACTGCTGTGGTAGAGGAGAAAGATCGCTGGACTCAGAAGCAGAAATCCAGGGGTCTTAGTCCAGACCTTGCTACTAACCAGTCATTTGATTTAGGGCAAATCTCTCTACCACCCCAAGCTCAAGTTTCTGTGTAGTGCAACAGGGAATTCATGCCTGCCCCACAGGGTTGTTGATCAGTGAAATAAGATAAAGTGGCCTGTGAAATGGTATACAAGTGTAAGGTGAAACTGTATCACTGGCATAGAAAGTCACACTGAATATGACAGAATATGTCACGAATCTGACACACTTCTTGGGATATGTGGTCAGTTTGGTTAATGATGGGGTAGAAGAGCAAAGACTAGGAAACACTGTAAGGGTTAAAAATCAGTGATGAAAGAGCTATCTGGGGTGAACAGATTTTGGTGCAAAAAATTCAAATATCAGAACTAGTCATGTTTCAAAGGAATTATGCCAAAAATCTTATCAGTCTCTTCTATAATATTTGGTGTTTTTGGCCAATGAGAAGACCAAGACATTTAGAAATGCAGTGCACAAGGAAATTGAGTGCATTTCATATTTAAAATCCAGTCAGCTATTGATTTTGTGTGTGTGTGGTGTTTGCACGCGAGCATGCATGTGCACATTTAAATGATGCTCTCACTCAGCTGTGACTGCTGCTGTTCCTTTAGAAATAGATTTTACTTGCCTTGTGTTCTGTAGAATTAAATAAATACCATAGAAATATGTTTACTGTCTCAAACTCCACATACTTGTGAGGACTGAGTTCCTGACTTTGGTCTGAACGGGACACAGCAACACTGAGCTGCTCTTGGAAAAAGCTAGTGACATGTCAATATTGCTGTTTTCTGCCTTAATATCCCATATCCCTGCCTACCCAGTCTCATCAAATGTATATATACACACAGTCCTTACCACTAGGAAATTAATTCCTAGATACTTTTAAAATCCGTTTCTCCATAAAGGGCACACAGAAACTCCCTGTACAAGTTTTTGCAATGTTCTATGACTCTGTAATTACTTCAAAAAATAAATATTATTCCCCAAATATTTGTAATATATAGAAGAGCACAAGGAAGTCCATTTGGAGCTCTGGTTCAAACATTTCTATTGCCTCCCAAATGCAGTACTAGAAATAACCATTCACTAGATTTGGGGTAAAAGAGGATTTTCCATTTAGATGTTATCCAAATTGTAATAATGCAAAAAAGATTTCTTAAAAGTGAGATTTCTTAGAAGATGTCCTTTGATTCAGAAGAAGCCACCATGGGCAAAAAGCACTGCAGGTGTTAGGGCTGGGTCCTTATTTTGTCAAAACCCCTTAGGAGAAAAAAAGACACTGTAGAATCATAAAAGTCTATTGGAAGGGAGTTCTCTGAGCACCACAAGCCAGCCAGTGCACTGTTGTTCGGCATGTATTTTAACACATCAAAAATATTTACTGAACATTTTTTATGTGACGGCTACTGTCCTAGTCTTGAAAAGAAGGTCAAAGATGAAGAAGCCATCGAGACCCACCCAGTCACTGAAGTCACCACCCTGTCCCCTCTCATCTGCTGAGCACCCAAGGGCAAGAGCTTCTATTTCTTCAACACCTGCCGCACGATTCCCTCTTCTTTCCTCCCCTTCCCCACCGCTATTTTTCAGGATTATAGGTGAAGGAGATAAAGAGGCACAAAATCCCAGTCATAATATAAATGAATCGCAGGGATGAAAGTGCAGCATAGAGAATATAGTTAATAGGTCTGTAGCATCTTTCTGTGTTGACAGATAGAAAGTAACTACACTGTTGAGGTGAGCATTTGATAATGTAGATAACTGTCACATCACTACACTGCATGCTTAAAGCCAATCTAATATTGTGTATCAACCATACTTCAATAAAAAGAAAATCAAGTCATACAACCCGCTCTTCTCTGGATAAGAGTAACAGTGCTTCAGACTAGAGTCTCTCTCCAAGTCCTTTCTAACTTCACCATCAGCATGATTCTTTTTCCAAATTAAAATATCATCATCTTGCTCTTAAAACCCGTTATTGGCTCGCCAGCACCTACACTCATGATTCTCAGTTCCTACTTCATGCAAGTAGAATACTGTTTGAAGACAAAGTAATACTTCAAAGCATTAGGCGATTGAAATTGTATTACAGTTTGGTAGGCAGTTGGTATTGTATTACAATAATTTATTTATGAGTTCCAATTAGTTGATTACAAGGTCAATCAAAAAGACCATTAAGATTATAAAGATTTAGCAAAATTTGAAATCCGGTTTCTGTATTGAAATTTTGTCTTATCTCAGCATCAGTGTCCAATTTTATTTGTTTCTGGTTTAGAATGTAGAAAAATTAAAAATTAAATAAATCCTAATTCAGACTGACAAATACTTGAAATTAGGAGGTTTTTAATAGATACTTTTGCGATCTCCTTATATTTTTTCAGTTGAATGGAAATGGCAGAGAAGCTCTTCTGAAAGCTATGCAGAAAGGTGTGAACTTGGCAGCACAAACAAACTGTGTTGACCGGATCTAGTATGTCCAACGGTAGTTTCTTGTGTATCTGAAAGGGTTTCCTTTTGTTATTAGCTACTAGAGTAGCTTAAAATATAATAATATAAAATCACAACAGCCATGAAGCAGAATCAAGTCCAAACTGCTGGGCGCTGCGGCCTGGCCTACGAAGCCCTCTACAACATGTCCTGTTTCTCCTCCAGCTTTGCATTTCCCCGTCTTTATCCCCAGGCTCCCACCCAGTCATTCCTGGTTCTTCCACGGTGCCGTGACTGCTCAGCATGAGGTCGACTCCCTCTCATGGGTCCCTTCACCTATTGTGTCCTTGGTTTTCTCCTCCATGAAATCTCCACTTCTCTCCAGGGAGCTGGGTCAGTCCCTCTGTGTCCCATCTACACAAGAGAAGGACACCTGTACTTTATGTTTTGCAACATTTGTTTGTTTGTTGTGTTTTCCCTTCATCCCTCTGGACTTGAGTGAGGGACTGTGCGTTACTCATATTTGAGGTGAATTTGCACTGGGTCCAGTCAGCATAGCTGGAACTGGGGCCCCTAAAGCCCGTGAGAGGTTCCCATTTAGGGCTGGCAAGTGCGTCAGCGACCCCTCGTCTCTGAAGGCTGGGGTCGGGCCCCGGCGGCTGGGCGGCTAACAGACATTGTCACTGACTCCTGCCTCCCGCGGAGGTGGGGGCGCAGCCGAGGCCACAGCTCCTCCGGGTCGTGCCTGATTTCCCGTCACTTCTCCCGGCCTAGGGCTGGGCACCCTGGCAGCTCGGTGGCACAGGGCACCAGCTTCCTCTGCAGGTCGCGCGTGTCATTGATTTTCCAGGTGTCAGGCCGTCGCCTCCAGGTGCCGGTTTGTCCTCACTCTCCCACCTCACATCCAGGCTTTCTTCTCAGCTGCCAGCCTCGACGAGCCGCCCTGACTGCAGACCCGTCGCCAGCTTCAGGGCAACAACTCCCAAAGCCGTCTTCACCAGCACCTACTTCTGGCTAAGGCACGGCCCTTAGACTAAACCTCTCCCTCCGAGTCCCTCACAGTGGTTGGACGGGCAGCGCGTCTCAGCGCCCTGGGTGCTCAGGTCACCTTGGCTGTGTAAGTGTACCCCATGCGGGGGGGCAGGACCTTCAGGATTCCAGACAGTCTCGGCGCGCGGGAGGCGCAGAAGAGGAAGGCTAGTGAGAGGCAGCACCCCAGCGCCCGGCCCCCCACCCCTCCGTGCCGCTGCTGCCCACCCAGAGCCCCTCCCTCCGCCAGCACCGCCCAGGAGGTGCCTCTGCGAGTCCTTCTGGGTGTGCGTCACTGCGGTGCCCAAGCTCTGCAAGCCACCCAGCAGCACCGCCTGGCGCTTCGCAGGGGCGTTGAGTCCCGTGTCACAGAACAGTGCTCCCGTATTAATAAACTCTCCCTTAGCTGGTTTTATGGCCTAGCCCTGGGACCTAGAGCCTTCAGGATTCAGCCCCACAGCGCTCTCCTACCTCCTGCCAGCGTGCTCACTGGGTCCTATGGCTCTTTCAGAGACACATTCTTTTCTTTTTTACCAAGCCCACCACTTCCCAGCATGTTACATAATGGCTTGGCCTTGGTTTCTGCTCTGGTGGCCAAGAAAAGAGAGGAGGGGTAGATTCTAATATGATTAGATGTTCTGCAAAGAAGAAGTGTCCCTGTCTGCAGGAAATGGGGAGTGGTGGTGTTTAAGAGGAAGGAGCAGGCCCCTTCTGCAGGCCCCAGATCTCATAAGAATCTGGGATTTCATGTTTTGAGTGCATTGATTTAGACCCGTCAGGTGTACTCTTTCCCAACAAGGGCCCTGACCTTGGGAAAGCAGTTTCCGGAGTTAACAACTCAAACTTTTCTGGAGCTTTGTTATCCTTATAATTGAGTCTTGGGACTGATCTTTGGCCCCCTCTGCCCTCTGGCTAGAGGAGATAAGAGTCTCTTTTAGGCTGCCAAAGAGATCCTCTGACTTTCACACTTGGCCTTTAATTGGTGATTAATCACTCTCAACCCTTCATTGTCTTTCTCCACTGCAAAAATTGCGCTCTGCTACTGCCAGCTCATTCCTTTGTCTTCATAATACCACTCCATGCTCTCAAATGCCTGAAATATTGCACCTGCCATTGCATTCCCTTCCATCGATATCCCATCCCAGTTCGCCAGCAGTGAAATCTCAGCGATTACACAGCGGCCACCCGCCAGCGCTGTAAGCACCCCACCCGCCCCCAGCAACAGGATCGGCACTGCCAAGCAGCCCACAGCTGGTCCAGCCTCAGAATCCCATTCTGGGATCTGCTTCCTCAGAACATGCCTGAGACCAACTGCCTTGCATCAGATTCCCTGGGACATGACTGCGAGAGATTTTCATTGCAAGAAGATAATTAAGGAAATTCGGTGGCCACAGAGATGTGTCACTCATATCTACCCACAAAACAATCTGCTACAAGGAAAGCGGTTGGCTGGGAGCCTCTAGATGCCACACCTTCAGATATGTGGCAGCATTCACACCATGGCCACAGCCTCCGTGGGCTTCTCTAGTCCAGTGACGTGCCACAGTGAGGGCACTAGAGCCAGGGTATTTCAGCCCGACCTTGAATCCTTTAACAGGAAATCATTACCCTAGGACCCCTCCTGGCCTGGCTAAGACTTTTCCAGTTACTCTGCACTTTGGGCCTTTTCCACTCGACCCTGCCTCCTCGCCTCTCCCTCTGCACAGGTGTCAGACCAGCAGTGCCGTCTGAAGGCTCTCCTGCTTCCCCTGCTTCCCTTGCCCTTTATCTTTTACAGCATTTCTCCCAACACATATTTGCATGTCTAATTCTGCTTCGTGGAGGACCCGACTGACATCTGAGTCTCCTCCTACCAGGAATTCAAGAAAGGGGGATGCAGAGGCTGAAGTTAGGCTGCAGGGCAGTTCCCATAAAGGGATCGTCTGATTTCATGGGAAGCTCTGAACGTGGGACAGCCCTTCAGGCTTGTCTCAGATGGAAGCAAGAGGGCCAACCATTTACCCCTGCATCCGTAGCGCATTGGATAGAGAATGCCACAGGGAAAGGACACAAATGTGGGTGCATCGGCTCCTATTGGCTGAGAGAAAATCCCAGGGAAAGACTTTGAGCTGCAGACACTCCTGGAAGCTAAGGGTCCCTGGGGAGAATCTGGGAGCACACAGCTTCTACTTCAAAGAGGAAAGGAAGACTAGTATTATGATTAAAGGACAATGGTTATCATTTCTGCCCTCTTTATAAAGGGAGGAAATTACATTTTATAAAACTCTGTGGGTGAGCAAAGCACATTTCTGGGACTGGGTGGAAATCACGGGGAGAGAACCTCACAAGCAGAGCAAGAGACACACCCCGTGTTGATGGAGTGTAGTTTGCATGGGTTAGGTTTCTCCCTGATGTTCTCTGCTTGTGCTCCACATTGGGAACCTGTTTCTTCCTCTTCTCCTTATAAAGAGGACAGAAAAGATAATCACCAATTATTCAGCCATGCTAAAGTCAGCCAAAAGGGGCTTCTATTCTTTTTAGTGCCTACACAGTGACTTCTCAGAACAAAAATAAACACTAGTAACAACAACTACAACTTCAACTGAGTGTTTACTAAGCCGCAGACATGATCATATATACTTGCCACACCAAGTCATTCAATCCCCAGGAAACCCTGGGAAGGAGACACTGTTATCTCCACTTAATGGTTGCGCCGACTGCTGGTTGGAGGGCTGACAGTTTTCCCCAATGCTGCACAGCCAAGAATCAGCAAACCTGGGACCAACCCAGTTCTCCTTGGCTCCAATAAGAGTTTTCCTCCCACTCTCCTAGGCTTTCAAACCCACCTGGAAATCAGAGCTCCAAAGCAAATGATTCCATTCTCCATCACACCTTTCACTTTATGGAAAGGCAGAAGTCAAAGTCTCAGAGCCCCTGGACTCTCACGAACAAACGTACCAACAACTCTGAGAGAGAACTGCACAGGAGCTTGGTAGCCGTGGTGATGGATTTCAACTTAAGATCAGGAAGTTATTCTGTAAAATGTGTGCTCTTTGCCAGGGTGCACCAACTCAACTGATTTTATTCTGCAGTGCCTGTTCTCCCCTCATGGCAGACCTCAACCTGGGGGCTGCTGTGTGCATGTACACGCACATGCACACGCACCCAGACATGCTGCTCTGCAATTACCAGGATGGGGCAGGCTGCTGGGGCCATTCATTCCCCTCTCCGAGTCACCCTTTTCCTGTGTGGCCTGCACCATTCTTTCCCCAGGAGCTAACAAGGCTGTCATGAGGGCTTCGTGGGCAGCCCATGGTAGCGAGGACGTGAGGGGGATCAGAACCGTGCAGCCTACTGGGAGACTGTCATTTACAGAATTAAAGGCAATGCAATCACTGCTAAAGGGTTTAGTTTGGACAGGAGCTGTGACCTTCCAGCCACACTCTGAGTCATCTGAATGTAATCGTTATTTTTGTGTTCTTTAGGTTAATTTTTTTGTTTTCTAAGTATTGCTCACATTTTAAAATGACTAATAGTAACGGTAATCTCTTTGCAATAAAATATGAATGAAGATAGGCCTGCTCATAAAATGCAATGCTGTGAAAAGAATCCAACAACCATTTGAATATATATATATGTAAATGACTGATAGTGGTGAATAGAATCTCAACATGTAAATGAAGAAAATGGAAGAAAATTACGCTTCTCTCAGTGTGTAAAAGCAAGGGGTGATGCTATAATAGAGTTGTAAATTTAGGTGCTCTCAAATCAGAATATGTAACATTTAAGCTTACAATAACCCAGCCAAGTGTCCACGACAGGACATGCTATCCTCAGATGTATATAACCAGAGCAGCCACATTATTCCACAGACTGGGGGAGAAATGGCAGAACAGAGTGGAAAAACATTTCTTAACTTTCATGCCTCGGTTTATCCACAGTAATAAATCAAT
>JAQQAC010015287.1:16865633-16934222 GCA_029783875.1 Phataginus tricuspis
GATATTGAGGTGGTTGCTCTGTGCCAGGCACCGTGCTAGGCACTCTGCAAATGTTTTATTGAACCCACGCAACAACTCTATGAGGTAAAGACAATAGCTCACATTTTACTAATCCAAAATCTGTGGTGACACAGACTGGTGTCTCTCTGAGGATCACATCACAGAGCTGGTTGTGCGTGGCTGGTAGGAGCTAAATCTTATGAGCGCCTCAGGCAGCAAACACACCTGTACCAAGCTGGTGGCCGACGGTCTGGAGGAGGCTTCAGGGGTCCATAATAGGATGTCCTCATCAGTAAGGGAGTGGGAAGCAGATTGCTGGAGGCACTGGGAATTATTCAGACTTTACAGTAGTGTTAACCTAAATTGAGTTCAGACAGTGTGAAGAGCCTGGACTTTATCAAGGAGAGGCGAGATGGGATAGACCCCAAATGAGTCTGAGACGCTTCTGCAGGTCTTTGCTGCCATGCAGGTGAGCCACTCAGAACCTCCAGGAGAGGGAACTTGCTTGAGCGGAGTTAGCGGGTCACCAACAGTCCCACACCTTCAGGACCTGCTGTGGCACGGACACCACATTCTTCCAGGAATAGCTGAACCAATGTCTTCCCAGGTCAAGAGTATTAGAGTCAGGCTGTTTCCACCAAAGCAGAATTCCTCCAACAGGAATCACTGCTCGGGCTCCCCATCCACTTGGTCAGGGTGTCCTCAGAGCTGCTGGTCAGTCTGAGGCTCTACCTACTCCATTTTCCACCATTCTTTTGCTCTTTTTAGAGTTGTCAGCCCTCTGCATCACGGTCTGAGGCTCTTCGTGACCACCTCTGTTCACTCTGCCCTGACCTTTCATAGGTGGTCCTTCCTGAAGCCTCTTCTTGCCCTTTTAATTCCATCTTAGCAGCTGCTTCCCAGAGAGCCCAAAAGGACTCAGTCAGCACTGGGAGGGATTCCAAAAAGCCACTGATAAATTGGGAACGGGGTGTGGACCACTCGCTCTCTAGCTGGCGAGAAGGACTTCATTTCACACGTTAGGTGGGTCACAGATGGTTTCGTGCAAAGCAGTGTCTCCCCAGTGATGAAGGCCGCACCTGGGACAAGGCCCAGGGCAGAGACATGCCACTGCCAGAGGGCTGATTCAGGCATCTGAAGGGTGTGCAGGGAACAGTTTGCACGAGGACGGTGGAGCAGCCTGACCACTACTAAATTGTCTTGATTTGCAATGCAGAGAGATAATGAGAATATGAGGGCTGTTAACGAATAGTTAAAGACAAAGTATGAGCTAGAGGGCCTCTTAGCTTGCAGAGGTCTTTGTCACTGCGGTAGGAAGGCAGACGCAGTGAGCCAAGTGTCTAGAGTTCGGGACTAGAGCATGTCTGTTAGGCCAAGGTTAGAGTCCTGCCTAGGAAACAGGGCCCCTGAAGTGGGGCGGGGCTGCCGGGCAGATGCCTTGATGACTGGCTCCTCAGACTTGCCTGTACCCTCCAGGGGTACACAGGTGTTACACCCCTGCCCATGAAGAGCGAGCACCTTCTGGGAGTGGGAAGACACTGCAAAGGTCTCAGGCTTACAAAACAGCAGGTGTCTTCTCACGACGTGTCACCTTCTCTTCTGGCTGCCAGACTGACGCTTACAGTTAAATCCCAGCATGACCCTGGTCGGGGATCAGACGGACAAGGGAAGAAAGAGACTGCGCCTCAAAGAGCTGAGAGGATGAGGACGGGCAGCTGCTGACCCGTACAGGGACCTGCTCGAAGGCACCAAAATGTAGGACTGGAGAGGCAGGATTTGCTGATTTGGGAGGACTGACTTGGGACACAGGATACAACATTCTGGCAAGGATCCCAGGGGTCAACGGCTCTACTAAGCGTGGAGAAAGCAGGCTTTGCGCGTGGTGAGCAAAGACGAAAAGCCTGAGTGTGCAGAGCAGACAGCACGGGAAGCAGTGGGCGGCCTGAGGCCGTGAGCATGCGCAGTGGGCCCGTCCTGTACGGCAGGAGACCCGGCGGAGCCGGATGCTCCCCAGGGGGACCCAGAGGCCCCACCGCCTGCCAAAGCCACCGGGCATGTGCAGCTCTGAGAGTGGGTGAGTGGTGACCATCTCACAGGTCAAGGCTGAGTGTAGAAGGAGTCACAGATCTTGGCCTGTTAACAGCAGTGGGAAAGCTAGAGGCTCCTAAGGGCTGTGGAAGAGCTGTTACTGGAAAATGTGTGTGCTGACTGGGTCTGCGTGGTGCCCGGGGTTGGGCTGTTCTAGCCCTCAGGGAGCTGCCCCCATCTGTCTAGGGACAACCTGCTGTGAGGATGTAGTCAGGGGACGGTCTCCAGTTGCCACGTTCAGGACACTTTGTCCCTTCTGGTCGGATGTCCCATGATACTCCTTCACGCCCTTTGGAAGCCTTCCCCATTTCGGCTCCTCTCCCTTTTGTCAGTCAATTCAGGGAGCATTTATTTATTTATATTAAGGCATCATTGATAAACACTCTTATGAAGGTTTCACATGAAAAACATTGTGCATTGTGGTTACTACATTCATTCATATTATCAAGTCCCCCCCGTACCCCACTGCAGTCACTGTCCACCAGTGCAGAAAGATGCCTGAGTCACTACTTGTCTTCTCTGTGCTACACTGTCTTCCCCATGATCCCCCCCCACCATGTGTACGGATCATAATACCCCTCAGTCTCCTTCTCCCTCCCTCCCTTCCCGCCCTTCCCCACCCCTCCCCTTTGGTAACCACCAGTCCTTTCTTGGAGTCTCTGAGTCTGCTGCTGCTTTGTTCCTTCAGTTTTTTCTTTGTTCTTATGCTCCACAAATGAGGGAAATCATTTGATACTTGTTTTTCTCCACCTGGCTTATTTCACTGAGCATAATACCCTCCAGCTCCATCCATGTTGATGCAAATGGTAGGATTTGCTTTCTTCTTATGGCTGAATAATAGTCAATTGTGTATATGTACCACTTCTTCTTTATCCATTCATCTACTGAGGGACACTTAGGTTGCTTCCATGTCTTGGTTATTGTAAATAGTGCTGCGATAACCATAGGGGTGCATATGTCTTTTTGAATCTGGAATCTTGTTTTCTTTGGGTAAATTCCTAGGAGTGGGATAACTGGGTCAAATTGTATTTCTATTTTTAGTTTTTTTGAGGAACCTCCATACTGCTTTCCACAATGGTTGAATAATTTACACTCCCACCAGCAGTATAGGAGGGTTCCCCTTTCTCTGCATCCTCACCAGCATTTGTTGTTTCTTGCCTTTTGGATGTTACCCATCCTAACTGGTCTGAGGTGATATCTCATTGTGGTTTTAATTTGCATTCCTCTGATGATTAGTGATGTGGAGCATCTTTTCATGTGCCTGTTGGTTATCTGATTCTTCTTTGGAGAAATGTCTGTTCATATCCTCTGCCCATTTTTTAATCAGGTTATTTGCTTTTTGGGTGTTGAGGCATGTGAGTTCTTTATATATTTTGGATGTTAACCCCTTGTTAGATATGTTGTTTACAAATATATTTTTCCATGCTGTAGGACACCTTTTTGTTCTACTGTTGGTGTCCTTTGCTGTATAGAAGATTTTTAGTTTGATGTAGTCCCATTTGTTCATTTTTGCTTTTGTTTCCCTTGCCTGAGGAGATGTGTTTAGGAAAAAGTTGCTTACACATAGCTGTCTAGTTTTGTCAACACTAGTTGTTGAAGAGGCTGTCATTTCCCCACTGCATATCCACAGCTCCTTTATAGTATATTAATTAACCATTGGGTTTATATCTGGGCTCTGTATTCTGTTCCATTGATCTATGAGTCTGTTCTTGTGCCAGTGCCAAATTGTCTTGATTACTGTGGCTGTGTAGTAGAGCTTGAAGTTGAAATACTAAGAGCTGGTCTTGCTTCATGATAGCCAAGTAATTTACTTAATTTCTGTGAGTCTCAATTTGCTTATCTGTGAATCAATGTTTGGAATGTGTGTCGGGTAGTGCTGTTCATGCAGAAAAACATAAAATGCATGTGGAAGCCCTTTTGTGGCTCCCTGGGTACAGTAGATGCTCAATCCATTGTAATTATTATAAATAGTAGTAGCGGTCATCATACCAATGGTTGTAGGAGTGGCAGAAACCCTGGCATCAGGTATTGAAATGTGACACACCCAGGAATCCTCACAGGGAACCTGTGAAACATGCAAAACAAGTCACTCGGGAACAAGAGGGCTGATCTTGTTCATTTTATTTGCATCAACCTGAGATAAACTAAGCACAGTACAGACAAACAGAACCTCTGAGCCTACCCTTAAAGTTGTGAAAAATGTTTAATGGTTGTTTTCAAACTATTATATGTTAGGGGTTTTGTTAGGCATCAATTCCCAATGGTACACAAAGTGATGTCATAAAAGTGTTAATAGACATGCTCTGTTGACATTTTGTCATAGATTGTTTTTTTCCAAAATAAGAAGCATTTTCTTCCTGCAAAAATGTATCTCCACCATTCACCTTTCCAGTCCCACCAAAATGAACAGACTAACATCTACCCTTTCTATACCTTTCTCTATGCTCTTAGAATCACATGCACATTAATTTATCTAATTTATCATATATACACTGATTGTTTTTTTCCTAAGAGTTTTCTTTAAGGAATCAAGTGTATATACTTTTCTTTGTCCTGCTTTGCTCACCTAATAGTACACTCTGGCAATAATTCCAACTACAAAAATGTAGACATAGCTCATTCATTTGAGGAGCCTCATAACATTTCATTGTATGAACACACCACGGTTTATTCAACCACTCCTCTAATCATCATGAGTGTTGATTTCTGACAATTTCTTGTCACTACAAATGATGGTATAATGAACATCCTCCTAGTACCTTTCCAAACATCTTAGTTCTTAACTAATTCTCTCTTAACTTCTATTATTCATATATACAGGTACTTTGATCTCTAGGATGTGTGATGTAGACCCAGAAGAGATAGGTCAATAGGTATGTGTGTATTTAAAACAGATGTTTCTACAATAGTTTTCCATAAGCATGAAGAAATCCCCATTCCCACTAGCCATAGAGGTTAAGCTTTTCCTTCCAAAGTTCACCCCCTGCCACCCTTTCTTCCATCACTAGGTCTTACTTTCACCTTAACTCTGCATAACCAGGGATGTGGCCCTGATCCTGGCTTCACACACACCAGCACAAGAGGCAAAATTTCTCTACTTTCCATGCTCTTCTCTCTTGGACAGACGTGGGCTCTCTGGCTACAATGGTGGCCCCTACAGCTTAGCCTTCTGTGCTCCAGTCTGGCTGTGGCCTCCCAGTGTGGCTTCCACACACTCCAGTTACTCTGTCCCCTTACATGCTCCAGCAGTCCTTTTCCTGCAGAAGGGACACCCTTAAACCCCTACTTCTCTGGGACATTGAGTTCCCAATATCTTAAAAGAGATTTGTGGAATTCTTGTTTTCTCTTTCCATTTTCTATGCTATTCTTTTTATTTTCCAGAACCTCGTTACCTAGAGCTCTGGTGAAAATCCACAGGGCAAGGGGCAGGATTTGAGGACAGTGTGAGCACCACACGTAAGCTCTATGTACAGAAGTACTCCGGTGCACCTGCTATACCTTGACCATGGTCTTGGGAAAAGCTTTCCAGATCATTCTTTCCCTTTAGGCTCTATGGTCTTAGCCCACCATTGGCCCTTCCAGATGCCTGGATTTGCCATATCTGCTGTTGATAAGGGATCCCATTGAAGGTCACTCTTGTGTATGGGTGCCAAAGGGAAATGGCTGTACTTCATTATCTGTTCTTTTCCAACAAGAATTTTCAGTATTGATTAATTCATGGTTCTCAGGCTAAAATTATCTGGTCCCAGCCTACAAATTAGCACATGGTCGACTGCACAGAAGATAAGAGAAATGTAGAGAAGCCTAAGAGAAAAAAAAGCTCAAATAACTGGAATAATTTTTGCTTCCTTCTTTCAAATGTTATTTTTTCTTTCCATCGGGTGGAAAGAATGACAAAGGCAGAATTTCAGAGCAGCATCTGCCATGATGTGCATTTGAGTACAGGCTACGGTCATGTTCTCTAGCCCTTATGACATTGGAAGTGGCAAGAGAAAATGTGTGTAACGAAGGCCAAAATAAACCTTCCTTTCAATCTCTCTTTAACCCTGAATTATTTATTATTCTCAGAAATACAATACAGATCAACATGATTGACATTATAAGAACCAAAGATTTTACTTTCATGGAAACTTTTCAAAAAGCCACAGTAGATGAGCTAACCCAACTGGGGACACAGGAACGGTTTTTTCTCTATAGCATCTTTTCAGCTATGCAGTTGAATGGCTCTGTAAGTGAGGGACCATTGTTATGTGAAACAAGGTGATGACTTGCCTCACACAGGATAGAACTGACATGCTATCACCTTGGAGAGATTCAAGTGCCAAAAACACAGTTGGAAATTTGATGGGTAATAATTATTAAATCTGAATAATTAAGCATATCTGTTCTTAGGGATTATTTCACCCAATAATTATTACTCAGAAAATTTAAGTGTGTGTTGGAAATCCATATTTTATCATCGATGATGAACCTGTCAATTTCATCCCATTAGCCAGTTTTTCTTACAGTGCAATGTTAATGTAGGGAAGTCACTGGAAATCAGTTTATAACAATATAGGCTTACAGAGTCTGTAGATTATAAACTATCAAAATAATTTACTAATTGTGTACAGAAGACCAACTTGATTAATTTGAGAACAATTACAGCTCAACCAGATGGCATCTCACACCGTCACTCTAGCAACTTCACTACGAGAAAAGAAAAAGATAAAGGAAAAGATCAACGTTTTACTGATCTACTACATTTAAAATGCTCAATATTTTACACTCATTGTCCCACTTAACTCTCATAACCACTTTATTATTAGCCTTTGGTTATGAGGCCATGGATGACCTGAGAAATAAAATCTCTTGTCTGGCTCACATAGCTGGTCCTGACAAAAGTGGGGTCTGCTTCTCAGCTCAGGGGTGTCTGCTCTGCCAGGACCCATTCGAGTGTGGGTCAAGGACACGCACCGCATAATTCAGCCAAAGAAAAGAAAAAACAAAAACAAAATTGATACATTTAACTAATAATTAGTTCTAAACTATAGAGTAGAATTTAGCAGTCACATGTTTGTTTGTTTTTAAATAAACTGATATTTCAACAACATTTCTTGCAAGTAACAGCTACTCAAAGTTGTTCTCTCCAATTCTCTGGAGCTAAAAATTTGTGTTATTGCCACAGTTTTCTAAAAAAGTTGAGAAGAACACCAAGCAGGGGCAGAAACAGGCAAATTACGAGAAGAGACAGGTGCCTGGAATCACGTGCAGCGGGCATGGTGCTGAGAGCGGATGCGGCAGCCTTCATTTTGTTCGTCTGGTTTCAGTCCTCAAACCAGGGGGGTTAGAGGAACAGGGAAAGAAGGAAGTTATTTTCAGGAGTTGGCCAGTTCTGGATCAGTTCTCAAGAAAACCTGACTCAGACTTGTTATAGTATTTCATTACTCACAAGGTGAGGTACGTTGATAGCTCCTGGTGACACGTCAAAGATCAATTACTGAGTCTGGTGGCCCTGGACGGATGGCACCATGAGCATGTGCTGTTTGGCGCCAGGGATTTTGTTAGTAATCAGCCCATGATAAAGCACATGTTGATTTAAACTCTGAAACACTCCAGGACAATATTTATGTAAAAATAGTAGAATTAAACCCCAGAGATTTTATTTAGGATGACCACATAGAAATCTGAGAGAGAAAAGGAAATGTTCTAGATTTCAATTTATTTGTCTTCAAAATGGTTACATTATCTTAAAATGAAATAGAATAGAAAATAGAAGAGCATACTGCCCATAGTAAAAGTACATATTGTGGTAAAGTTTTACTTTCATTTTGCATGATGTACATGTATGTTTGTGCGTACGAGGTCAGAGAATGTAAGATTTCGAGGTCAGAGAATGTAAGATTTCTTAGTGTACATCACAAAGAAATGTGAAAGTCAGTGGTCCAGATGGTATCGAAGGTGCCTTCCAGCTCTAGAAAACACGATTCTGCCTTTGGTGAAATTGGTGGTGTCCAGATCAACTTTGTGCAGCCCGAGTTTCCTGGGGCTTCCTCAGCAGTAGAGGTTGTTTAGGGGTAGGGTAGCTCACAGCCGGCTACACATGGCCTCGGCAGGGCTGAAGTGTCTGAGCCGTGGTCCACCAAACCTAAGGCAATTCCACTTTCTTCTCAGGTGTATCTTGTATTGTTACGTAAGATATGCATTGAAGAACAGCAAAACTACTGGAAACAAAAATAGCTGGAGGCTTGTAGTCTGGGCATACACCCAAGAATCTGGAACTAGCGATCGATCTCCCACGCAGACGGGAAGGGATGCTCACATGTATCGGCCTCCCACTGGGGCCAAACACATCATATATTTTACACATTACATGCTGTACATGAGTTTCCTTCATTTTCTCAACCCTCTTCATTGATTATTATGTTTCTCCCCCTCTCTTCCCAAATTGAATAAAATAAGCCTTAGGAAAGTAAAGAAATAACTGTTCAAGGTCACAGATTTGAACCAAACTGGGTTTGCTGTACTTTTCACTGCTGCTGTGTCTCCCCAAACTAACATACCCCCCGTTACCCTCACTGCCAGGAGAAGCAAATGATGCCAAATGGGTTTGTAAAATGCATTTTGAATTTTCTTCAGTTACTAAGGGTTTTGGAAACTTGATTGAATCAAGTACTACAGTTGGAATTTTTTTTAATGAGGAGTGGGAGAAGGAAAGGCAAGAATGTACAGGAAATTATAGATACACAATACCAGACACCAGACATCCTTTTAGAACTACTTTCTGAAAAATAAAATGAAAAAAAAAAAAAGCAGGGGAATGCTGAACTCGGCTTCCAGAGTAATGAGCAGCTAGGGTGTTCCTGTGTGGCGGGTCCTGATGCAACAGGTTAGGAATTTTTAAGTTTTGAGGGGAGCTGAAATGTAGATCACATTAGTTTTTGGTTATTTGGGGAACTCTTTGTTACCTGGGAATCTTCAACTTGAAGATTTAGATAATTGAGTGTCATTCCCAGAACTGGTAGCATTAACATTCCCACCAGAGGACCTGTGACCCACTGAAACAGGCCCCTTCCATGCGGCAGCATGTCTCAGCTCCCTCGGCAGAGCCCACGCCTCCCGACCAGCACTGCTCGAGCATTTCAATGAGGACAAGTTCACAGGAGACCTTCTTCACACACTGTTTCATTCAAACTTCTGTTTGGGCTCCTGGAAAAGCCATGACCATCTGGAGAGTTCAGCTGAGTGGGTCAGCGCCCACTGTGGACACACGAGGGTCTCCTCTCATCTGCAGTGACAGGAACGTCCATTCCAAGACTGGTGGGGACCTCACCAAGCTGCCGGGTCACATGTCCAGACAAAGGATGAAAGGCACTCTTCCTGCTGCCCTACATTTTAAAGACCTCGTGGGGATGGTGAACTGGCCTGAATAAAGTAGGAAGAACCTGCCTGATTCCACGGCCCCAGTGAGGCCGCTTCAGAGCCCACAGGTAAGGGCAACGGAGGTGTGAGTCCCTCCAGTCAAGCACCTGCACAGCCGCTGCTCCCACAGGCAGGAAGTAGAGATGACGCTGCTGCTCGGACAGGCTTACAACAAGTCCCAGCTAATCCTTGTGAAACTGCTCTAAATGATTAGTGCTAACAAGCATTTACTAAGACAGTTGCATTATTTTCTGTCTCGAGATTTCAGAGCCCAGCAAACCCCTCCTGCCTCTTGCATTTTGTTATTCCACTGCAGCATCTTTTTGTTTCACCCCTACAAAGAAAACAGTTCCAAGAATCTGCACAAAGATGTAGCTTTGAGTTGAAAAAAAAAATCTAATTCCTACTCAGGATATGGACGGTAGATTCTACCCAATTACTTAGTACAAATAAGTAGGTGAATTTGGTCTGTGGGAGTTAGGGAGGCAGACCTAATACACAAATCTATCATTTCTTAATATTCAGGAGGTGAGAGAATAAACCATAATGTCCAACTCAAGGTTGCATTTTGCCTCTGTTTCCCTTCTTTCTGCCAGTGGCCTTTTAATTCAAATAATGCCAGCTTTCCTAAATGTTCCGTGCCATTTTCCATTTCGGTATTCAGGACGGCTTCCTCCAGCTTGCAGCTTCTACCTGATCCAAATCCTGCCCAAATTGGTCAGTTTCCTGAGCTAACGAGGGTTAAGTACATGCTGTGACAAGTGATTCACTAAAACAAGAAAGCGTCAGTCCCAAGTAATATCAGAAAAGTATTGAAGCAATGGGGCTATTTATTTGTATCTTGCCTCTGTAACACTTTTTCTGTTTTATTTGTTTTTTGCTATTATTTTTGTTCATATCCTTTTATTTTTGGTGGTAACTTCATAGTTGGGGAAGACAGATGCAGAAGATGGAACAGAAGACTGGAAGAAAGAAGTTGTGGCCATCCAGGTAGGAGGGAAAGGCAGGGAAGAGCCAGAGACCAGAGAGCCCGGGCACATTGTTGTGTGGGAAACACACCCACTTGCTTTCATTGCATTTATGCCAATACGCTTTCCTCTCAACCTGTTGCTTCTATGTTCTTTTCCTCTTCTCCCCATAAGCAAACAAACAAATAAAAAAGACAATCAACTCAGTGTCAGGGTCCTAACAAGAAACATGAACTACATTCAGAAAGTATAACAGCATAAAAAGGTTAGGATAAGATCCCTGACCTGGCACCCTGTGCTCTGTACAGCGGGCCATGTGAGCTCCCGGGAATGAGAGAGGATACGTTTTTGTTCAAATGCCCTTTCTCCCAGCCAGGTGGCATTACACCTGTATACAAAGTTGCCACGGTTAAGAGAAACAGGGACAATAAAATGATTTGAGGGGATCAAACAACAAAAAGTGTTAGGATTTTTATCTTCTGGTTTAAAGGTAAACGTAAGTATAATGTAAACCTGGGCTGCTTCTTGCATTCATTGTTCTATTGAATGAGTCTCATTCATCCCTCGGGCTTTGCTTCATCTCTTTTGATTTAATTTTGTGCCTATGTAGCCTTCTCTGCTTTTCACAGCTTCTTTATGTGTTATCTCCCTACCCACAGTTTTTGAATCAAGAACAGCCTGATGGATCTATTCAAAATGCTATGGCTTTTCTGAAAGCTTCAAGTACAAGGTTTCAAGCAATGCCCTTTTACTCTGAAATGTCTCCAGAGATATTGTGCTTCTGGGAGCCAAGACTCAGAGCAAAATACAGACACAAACAAGACTATGTCTATCTGACATCAAACCAGTGACTAATAAATGGTTCATTAAAAAACTACTCTGGTCAGTGAACATGTCTATCAGAAAGTTATTTGGCAAATTATGTGAAAAGAAATCATCATATGTGAATTTTTCAGTTCTTATTTGTTGCCTCAGAATAGACTCAGAAGAAATACAGAAATCAGAGATATGTGAAAGAAATAAGGGGTAAAAGAAACTCATTGATAATTTCTTGGAACCTGGGAAAAAAATGGGTTTTCAGTGTGCATTCTATGGATGTAGTGAATAGGAATTGATGCAGTTTCTATGTACATTTCTTTTTTTTATTATTAATTTTTATAATTTATTTTGGTATCATTAATCAACAATTACATGTGCAATACCATGGTGATTAAACTACCCCCTTCATCATGTCCCCCCACCAACCCCATTACAGTCACTGTCGATCAGCGTAGTGAGATGCTATAGAATCACTGCTTGTCTTCTCTGAGTTGTATAGCCCTCCCCATGCCCCCCAACATTCCTTCTGCTAATCGTAATGCCCCTTTTTCCCCTTATCCCTCCCTTCCCACTCACCCTCCCCAGTCCCTTTTCCTTTGGTAACTGTTAGTCCATTCTTGGGTTCTGTGAGCCTGCTGCTGTTCTGTTCCTTCAGTTTTTGCTTTGTTCTTATACTCCACAGATGAGTGAAATCACTTGGCACTTGTCTTTCTCCACCTGGCTTATTTCATTGAGCATAATACCCTCTAGCTCCATCCATGTTGTTGCAAAGGGTAGGATTTGTTTTCTTCTTATGGCTGAATAATATTCCATTGTGTACATGCACCACCTCTTCTTTATCCATTCATCTACTGATGGACACTTAGGTTGCTTCCATTTCTTGGCTATTGTAAATAGTGCTGTGACAAACATAGGGGTGCATCTATATATGCACATTTCTTAACTAGATTTCAATAAAAGGAACAAAAAAATGACATAAAAAACTTAGACAACACCCTCTTTTAAAGCAGAAATTAGGTTTCGGGATTTGTTTTTGTTGTTTTGCCTTTGACCTCCCTGTTTCCTCACAAGGGCAAAGAAGCAAGAGTGCGGAGGTCAGCGGTACTCCTGAGGACTTAGTTTCCACGGAGCCCTGTCTTCTTTCCCGACATACCCTCGTGCAGTATGGTAAACATCAGCTACATTTTTTCCATGTTCTATCTTGGTCCACCCTCAGTTAAAAGTCATTCAGAACCTGCTTATCCAGGGGATAACAGTGTATACAGTGTGTGGGATTTATCCATACCTTCCCCCCTTCTCTTTATTTCCAAGTTTTATCCGTTGGTCGTCTCATTAGCACTGCACCCTGACCACAAATGGAGGAAGGGACAGTAAAAGCTGTGTAGGGTTTTGGTAGACGCACCAAATGTACTTGAAATCAAAAGAAGCATCTTGAATGAGGTATGAGTTATCCGTGGTTTCTGCGTATTCACAGTGGAGAGTTAGCTGCATTTCACCATAACCACTAGTCCAGTGAAGATGTAAGAACTGACTCTCCAAGCTGCCTGTACTCCAGAAAAGGTCATTGTGTAGAGATAAGCCAAGGGCTTCTGTATTTCCTTTTCTCCCTGTCCACCTCTGATGTAAGGGGTAGGTGCTCCATGTAAATTTTTTAAAGTAAATTTGAATGCTCTGCCCCAACTAATAAGCATCCAGACGATCAAACAGAGACATTACTCACACAATATCAGCACTGCTGAAACTGCAAACACAGCATTTGCTCTTGCAAGCAAAGCGAGAAGCAGCTGTTTTTATGGATCTGCAGAGTGACTTGATTGTGTACAAAAGGAGAGAGTAAAAATTACACCAGAGTGAAAATCATATTACACACATGAGGAAGACACCCTAACAGTGTGCGCACGAATATGGTTAGACATGGAGCGAAGTCCACTGCAGCCCTTGACTGCCACAATACACTCTAGACCTTCCGCTGGAGATGTATTGTTAAGGAATAAACAGTTGTTGATGTCATAGCGGTGGTGTTTTTTATTTGGGTTATGCATTCTTTTAGCACAATGGTTACGAAGGCTTTGTTGAGAGACAAATCTGGATAACTAATAACTGGGGGTTGCTCTTCTATGAGTCAATCCTCCTCTTACAAAAGCAAAGGCAGAATGTTATATAAAACTGCTTTTGTGGGGTCCCCATCTATGGTGGTATTTGAAAAAGTCAGAGAGCCACAGGTGGTTGTTTTAAGGATTAAATGAAATACTCAACATCCAAAAATATCAGAAATAATGGGCGCATATAGGATGACGCTCTGTGAATGTTAGCTGGAAAAGATAATATAGTCCCAAAGCCTGAGGTTTTCTCCTATGTGGAATGTTCCAATTTTTCCTTCCCTATCATTCTTCATTCAGAAAGAATATTTTAATTTGGATAAATTCCAATATCAATTTGTGGGGTTTTTTTTGTCTGTATCTTTATCTAAGAAATCTTTGCCTATCTTGAAGTCACAATACTCTATGTTTTCTGTTAAAAAGCTAGATGATCAAAATTTAGTTATCCATATATGGATGAGTCTATTCCCAGACTCTATTTTGTTACATTGATCATTTTACTCTCTCAACACAATATGACAATGCATGGATGACTTTGGCTTAATACATATTTTGAAAACCTGTAATGTTAATCCTCCAACTTCATTCTTTTTCAAAGGTGTTTTGACTACTCAAGATACTTTGCATTCCATACGAATTTTAGAATCAACTTGTGAATGACAATTTCTAAAAAGAAAAAAAAGTTCCTGGAATTTTGATAGTGCTGTACTTACACTACAGATCAATTTAGGGAGAATTGACAGATTAAAAATATTGAGACTTCTAATTTATGTACAAGGTATATTTTTCCATATATTTAGTGTTTCTTTGATGTTTCCCAGGAATATTCTGTGTTTTTACTGTTAAAATCTTGCAAATCTTAGGTCAAACCTAACCTTTCATAAGTAAATGGTATCATTTTTCTCAGCTGAATTTCCAATTACTCATTGATATATAAAAATATAATTGATTTTTGTACATTGACCTTGTATCATGCAAGAGCACTGAACTCATTTATTATTCTAGAAAATTTATATAAATTGCATTGGATTTTCTACAATCATGCCATCTGTGAATGAACAGTTTTACTTCATTCTCTTCTTTCCCTTTTATTTATTTTTCTCGCCTTATTACACTGTCTAGACTCTATAGTACAATGTTGAGTAGAAACAATGAGATCTAGTTCTTACTTACTGTCTATTTTTCTTTTTAGGAGGAATGCATTCCACTTCTCACCAATAAGTATCATGTTGGTTGTACGTTTTAGATGCTCTTTATCTTAGTTGTATCATTTTTCTTTAATGTTCTTTAAACCCCTGTAGACGAGGGGATTCCCTTCTATTGCTAGTTTGCTGAAGGTTTACATGAGAAATGAATGTTGGATTTTGTCAAATGCTTTTTCTGTGTCTATTGAAATGATCACATGCTTTTCTTGTTTGTTAACATGGTGAAGTACATTCAGTAATTGATTTTCAAAAGTTAAAGAAGCCATGCATTCTTGGGATAAACTCTACTTTTTCATGATGTACTATTATCCTTTTTACATATTGTTGAATTCAATTTGGTAAGATTTGGTTTAGAAATTTTGCATCTGTGTTCATGAGTGATGTCAGTCTATAGCTTTCTTTTCCTGTCGTGTGTCTGGGTTTGGTGCAGAGTCCTGCTGGACTCACAGCATGAGTTGGGAACTATTCCTTCCCTTTCAGTTGTCTGGAAGGATCTGTGTAGAACTGCAACTGTCTTCTTCCTTCTTTCTATGGGTTGTATTTGTTGTGCTTTTCTTAGTTGTTGAAGTAAAGACTGAAGTCGTGGGTTTTGAACTTTTTTTTAATAACAGACATTTAATGATATAAATTTGCCCCTGCACGCTGCAAAAGCCTATCTCACAAACTTTAATTAGATACTTTGAACAATTTACTTTAATAATTGTAATATTTCCTCAAACGTCTGTAGTCTTGATAGGATGATTTCAGGTTTTATGCTACTTTGTGCATTTTGTATAGTTTTGTATGTGGATTATAATTTATATGTTTTTAATTTGTTGTAGAGATTTGTTAGTATTCTTTCTACAATTTTTGTTTTTTTAAACCATTTGAAATCTTTCCATGTCTAAATATAAAAATCAAGAATGAAATCTACTACTTAACACACTACATAGCAGTAGAATTTAACATTCCTTTAATTCCTATGCTTGCATTTTACAGTACTTAGGTATAAATGTTTTAAATGTTATTTTTACATATAGTAGGAGGACACATTCTTTCAATAATTATTTTGACCTATTGGACTTACATTTACAAAATATTTACAAAACTTACTTAGACTTACCTTCACACTTGACTGGCTTAAATAATCAATTACTTAATACAATGATTTGTTCATTTTATATTTTCTTTTTTGAGTTATTTCTCAGGTAGCCAGAGTGAGCATTTAAATAATTTTATTTCTAAAAACTGACAAAGGTAGCACATAGCAAGGCATTGTTCCTATGACAACAATCTATATATTTCTACTGCCTTCACAAGAGAAAAAAATTTGGCTTCTAAATTATTTAACCAACATTTTCCCCTCAAAACTCTATAGATTGTCTGGAGAAGTGCTTTACCGCCTTCTAGACATTATAACAGCAGGTGTTTTAGAAGAGATATCTGAAATAAGCCAAGATAAAAAATTTTTTGGATAACCAATTTATCTATCAGAATACATGTAAAAAATATTCATCTTGATTTTCTTATTTCAAAATTTTGCCAAGATGAGTTTTAATTTGGTTCCTTTTTAATTCATTTTCATGGAATGTAAGAAGGCATTTGATTTGGAGAGACTGGTCAGTTTTGTCCCCAAGTATCTCCTTAGTTTAATCATTGATTATTGCATCTATTCCTTTCCTCTTCTCTTTTTCAGGAATACCAATATTGTGTAGGTATGACACAGGCTCTTTTCCTCGATGTACATCATCTGCTTTCTAGCCATCTGTCCTGTTATCTGTGTTCTTAGAGGGCTTCTCTGATTTGTCCTCAAGATAAAAAATTTAACTTTCCTAACTATTCATTCGTTTCCTCACTCCCTTTGACAGAGATTGTCACTTCTGCTCTTGTATTCTCTGTATCCTTGCACTCCTTTGGTTATCTCACTCATCTCTGCCATCACAGCACCTTCTGCTCAGTTCTTTGGCATTCCTATCACATGTGACATTGTGCAGTCGGCTAAGGCCATCAGAGATTTCTATAACTTTCTTCCAGCTTCTCTAAGATACCATATTAGAAGACATGTTGTTGTTTTGAATCCTTGTAATTATGTTTTTTTTTTATTTACCATGTTTATTTTGCATACCAGCATCCTATAATGGAGAGATTTCTAGCCATAAATAATATTTTTCAACAGAAATGGTCAAAGGTTGTCTCTAGACTCCATTCAGTGTCTTCTCGGATATTGGCAGAATCCTTTTCTTAATTTGAAACTGGAAAAGATATTCTTGGTCGCTCTTCCTAGTAAAAGTTCTAGAACCTCAAAAGCACTGAGCTCATGTTATTCTGCTGAAGTGTTGGGAGTTAGTTTGATCTCTGCTATTTCTTTCATATACTAAGCCCACTGAACGTAGGACAA
Organism: Phataginus tricuspis; assembly: GCA_029783875.1. Classification (NCBI taxonomy): domain Eukaryota; kingdom Metazoa; phylum Chordata; class Mammalia; order Pholidota; family Manidae; genus Phataginus; species Phataginus tricuspis. Next base: position 16,882,591 of record JAQQAC010015287.1, read on the forward strand.
AAACCCAACACTCGCATGCTCTTTTTGTCTGTATCCTGACGTCCATGGTCTACCTCTTAGAATCATACCTCTCAGGACACAATGTACTAAAACTAATCCTGCTTCCCATCCACCCCATTGCTACTCTCTTTCTTTTGTTCTCTGGGAGTTTCAGTTTCAAAGTGGATGTACAAGAGAAGATGCCAGTGGGGAGAGGGAACAAATAGGGGTACCCTGACTGCCTCAAGGGCAGAGCTTATGAAGCAAACCATTTGCATTGAGTTGGTACAAACCCACAGCCTCTGACCAGTGACCTACCTTTTCAAGATGGCTGCTTTTCTTGGATGCTGGAGAAAAGATGAGTTCATTACATTCTCTATTAAGCACTACAGTTATTTTGGTTAATGGAATGTATTCTCAGATTTGGCAAAAGTAGACTGTGTTTGTTTTTATTTTTATCATTCAAAAAATTTTTTCCTCTATCTTTATGGGGATTTTAGGGAAAAATCAGATGCTGTGTTAGGGACAGCTTGTAAGGCAACATAAGCTGAAAGGCCATTAGAATTCTTCATTGTCACTTAAAGCCTTCATTCATTCATTTCACATTAATCTGTCCACAATCACCTACATAACATTTGACTTAGTAATCCTGCCTTACTCATATCTTCAGTGCTAAGTATAATTAATCACTTTCTGCATAAGCCAGCCTCTGATCCTTTACTATCCAGCTCACCATTGCAGAAGCTTACAGAAAAATAAATACTCACTCTAAAACCATTTCCCTAGAGTCACAGAGAGAAGAACACACAGCTTGCAGCATTTGGGTTTGCTAAAACAGTGTATTCTCTTTACTGTCCTCTCATTGTTTCTACAGACATGAGAAATAGCTCAGCATTACCAGTACAGACCTCTTGCTCTCTTAATGAAATGGGACAAACCAGCAGAGGGGACTCAAAAGGACATTGATTTAGGATTCTTGAAATCTGGGTTCTAATCCTGATTCTGTTTCTACCAAGTTTGTGAAATAGGTCAAGTCACTTCACCCACCAGATCTCAGCTTCTTTGCTCACAAAATCAGTGCCCCTTCAATTCTTTCATTTTACAATAAAATGAAAATATTATCCAAACTTTCACGGAATGAAGCCATTGACAAGAAACATCAAATCACCCAATTAAGTCACATACTTCCAAACCTCATACTTAATATAACCCCCAACTCTGAGATCAACCCTGTACATCATCTGATAGAATTTCTCTGAGTTCAGAGGCCTAACATTAAATTAACCTAATCTCTTTTTTCATTATGATCCTATAACGCAATTCTGGTTACCAGGTTATTTTCTTGACCTCTGGGGCATTCACTACCTTGATTCAGTTTTCTGTTCCCATGTCTAGGGTCAGCTTTATGGACATCGCCCAGGGCAGCTGCCTGGCATCCCACACTTGGTTTAATGGTCTGCTGCTGGAGTCCTGGAATTCTTAACAATTTTATATTTGAACCTGTGTCTGTAAGTGAGTTTCCTTGGGAGAATGGTATATGCATAGGGACAGGGGAGACATGCACAATACATGTCCACCATTCCTTGTGCCCCTATTCACACAGAGCACTGATTTTTTAAATGGCAAAATTCATGCTAACAATTTAAAATCTTAATTTTTCTCTACTTAGAGTGATATTAAACAAATAAAAAGGACCATGCGTTGAGGGAGATAATGGAAGAAAGGAAGTTTTATATTTTAGTACTTCAGTGTCCCTCTTTTCCTCCTTACTGAATGAAGCGCCCCCTTTTGGGAATGACGAAGCCTGTCTTGCCCACCTCTCCAGAGTGTTCCCCGCCTCTCATCCTAGTCGATCTAGGCGAAGCCCTGGTTCTACCCCACTGGCCTCTGCAGGAACCAGGACTGCAGTCCTTGGGAACTTCTGTCACCTGCCGCTTGATGTCACTGATGACCTGGACTTCTGACAATTCTCAGACCATCTCAGCTGCCCCCGCCACCCAAGTCATCTTATTTCAGCTTCTGGGACCGCTGTGTATCACTGCCCTGCACGCACAGGGTCTGTTCGGTCACCAGCTCCTGACCTGTGTCTTGGTCAGCCCTTAATTCCTTGGGCTCAGATATTCATGGGTCAAGGACACACACACACACACACAGTGGAAAAGGCTCGTTCAGTCTTTGAACCTGGTTTTACTTATCGTATATCCTCAGACAAAGCAACCAAAAGCAAATTCAGATGTTACGGTTTCAAGTACAACCCCAGATTCCACATCTCTTTAGACAGGTCGTGGTATCTCACTGTCAGTCCTGAAGGGGCTGTGGAGCACGGAATACGTGATCCCCTTCAGTACGGTGAGCAAGTGGATGCCTAGGGGGGAGACAGGACTTGCCCGTTACCACACAACCAGTTAGCAACAGAACTAGGGTTAGATTGAGATCTTCTAAGTCCTAAAACATCATCCACTGCAGGTGAGGGTCCCCACTGGGAGATAATATAAAAAGGGCTCAATCCCAGGAATCCCGTGTGGTACGGCAGAAAGGGTCATAGTCGCTTGGGAATCCTTGCTCATCAGCACCCTCAACCAGCACTTACCGGACATGGTTTGAAGGACCCCTTCCACCACCTCTCAGGCCTGCCTGAGGCTGTCCGGGAAGCGCAGCATGCCCATCCTCTGGAGTGGGGGTCAGCAGTGAAGACCCTCAGGCCCCACCTGCAACCTGCAGGGTCAAAATCCACAGTTTAACAAGACCCCAACGGTGATTTAAACATACTTTAAAGTTGGAGAAGCACCCACCCCAACTTAACATGCTTTTTAAATGCAGGGAGAAAAGTAAACAAAGGCAGGGAAAGAAAAGTGCCACTAACATCTCTCATTTCATCCATGTTTCATATGAAGCCAGGGACTCCCTTCCATTGTTTCCTTGACTCATTTTTCTTCTTTTCTTTTTGTTCCCAAGGCCTTTTGTTGTGCTACTACACTGAAGAGCTACATGAAACAGCCGGTTTGGCAGCCTTCCCACAATCCCCAGCATGTGGGAATAGCAAGGAGCGAGGCGTGAGTCCTGGCCGGCTGGCGGCTCCGTGTAAACGTCTCTGTTAACAACCGCGCCGCTGCTCGCGGCCAGCAGAGCAGCGCGGCAAATCTGTTCCTCCCTCTGCTGTGCGAAACACCACCGGGAAATCACCTAATTACTTGATTAAGATGTATCAATCCTGGAAATTGTTGATCGAGAACACTAAGTCTCTGACATTTAGTTCATTCTTGATTCAACAGAATAGTTTCAACCCGACTCTTCCGTGCTGTCTCCAAGCGTATGTGCCATGCAGAGAATGGAAGCAGTGGAAGATTCGGGGGGAAAAGAAGAAAACGTTTTGGCTACCAATACTTCAACAGGTCCCTGTGGCAGTCATTGGGAAAGATGGGTGATGCTGGAAACACTAGAATTCTATAAATCTCTGGTAACAGTTGGGAAAATCACTCTTTTTGTAAGCACCCTAATTCTATTGGAAAACACTGGCACCTTCTCCCATACCTACAATACAAAGGGCCCACCCCATCTCTGCCCTGTTTAGATGCAGTTAAGGAGGAGCTCTGCCTGTACCCTCTCACGTCCGAGTTCCTTCCGATTTCCCCCTCCCCACAAGATGCAGTGTACCTGGTCAGTCACCACCCACCTGGGCAGGGACAGGAGGGGACACCATGAGACGACAAGCTGCCTCTCTGCTCATGACATCACGTCACCACTCGGAGCAGCAGGAGGCCCACCTCCAGGGATCCCCAGCAACAGGACAGAACAATAATGGAAAATTTCTTCCAAAGGATTGAGTTTTCTTTGAAAGCTAAGGTGGGGGCAAAAAAGAACAAGTTAATATCCCAAAAAGCCATATCATGGCTTGTTATTTTAAAGAAGCACTTCCTAATTTTAACTAAAATAAACGGGTCTCACTTTCCTTTCAGAAATACCTTGAATTGAGAAAGAATGGAAATTTGCCATTATTATTAACTTCCTACTGACATTCAAGTCGGGCCATTGACGGTGACTGCAGGTTTCTTCCTCCTACGCCCCGGTCATCCTCCCGCGCACAGAACGCAGCGGTGACTGTGCAGAGCGAGCCCGGCCTCCTTCCTGCTTCCCATGCAGGACGAAAGGGACCAGGGAGCAGGCCTCCATCAGCTGTGAGCACATGGGCTTCCTGAAGAGCAGCCCCGCGCGGCCCAGGGCTCACTCACTGCATCGGAACCACTCATCTGATCCCAGGCTCTAAAGAAACTGAGTCTGCAGATTCCGTTTCGTCACAGTCAGAGAAGCAGCATCAATCGTGGAAACGAGTCTTCAGCGGATCACTTTGAGCTCCGTAAGTGCACACATTGGTTTCAGCCGGCACAAAGATGGCTTTCAAGCTGGATTCATTCTCATTTTTCCAATGATAGGTAGAATTTCCAGAGGCAGGCTCTCGCGTCTCACGCAGAAGTGATATTACACAAGATTTGCTATAGCTTGACCAATATTCAGCAAAAAACCTTCTAAGACCATCTCAGATTCTTTTTATCATTTTTTATATAACATTTAAAAATATTTTTATTTCATTTTCTTTAGTGTCCTAACATCAAACGAATAATTTATAACAGTTGGTGCTTCCAGAAAAGCTAATAATTTAGGTTTCGCTGCTAGAGTAGTAGTAAATAATATGAATAATAATTATTATGAAATAAAGATATTATCCTTAGTGTTATTGGGGACTAAGTATAGGCCTGTACTTGCAGACCCTCATTCTCCAGAATGGCGGCCAATGGCCACATGCGGTTATTGTTTACTTGAAATAAATGTGGCCAATCCCAGTTGAGATGCACAGTAAGTGGAAAATACACAGAGACTTACAAGACTTAGTGTGAAAATAAGAATGGAAAATGTCTCAGTGTTTTTTATATTTTTTACAGGTTGAAGTGATAATATTGTGCATATATTGTGTAAAATAAAATATATTAGTAAAGCTGATTTCACCTTTTTCATTTCACTTTTTATAACATGGCTACTACAGAATTTCAAATCACACAGGTGGCTCACATTTATGGCGCACATTCTATTTCTTGTGGACAGCACTGTGGCGGACACAACTTCCCTTCTCCTCTCTGCTCTGGTCCTGAGTCGTAAGACAATCCCAGTGTTACCTAGTGCATACTTGAATGTTTTAAATATTGCAGTTTCAAATAGAGCCCCGCTTGTGCGCTTCACTATTACACACGGCATCCCTGTCTCCAAAGACATTGAAAACGTTCCAAGTTTCTAAAGTACATTTCTTAGTCTTCCTCTCACAGCGAAAAATGATTCAATGTCCCTTTATAAAACCATGTTCTTATTTGGGGGTCAGAAAAGTAGTTAAGGTGTATACAGGTCACTGGGAAAATGCCTGATTGTCTTCTGAGGCAGTTCCACTGTAGTTTAAGTAAAACATAAGCCATGTGCACATCTACCCACTGTCCTCTCTGGGTATTCCTGCAGCTCCCAAATAATGACACTGAATGATGCCCACAGTCTTTCTGAAGGATAGTAGCTGATAAGTACTGGCAGGAAGTGCACAGGCCTTTGAACTTCTTACTTCTAGTATACAGTACATTTGTCTGAATGGACATCAGGTAGCAAATTACTGATAATTCTGGAACAAGGAATTGGCTTCAGGATTGCCAAAGCTCTTCCTATCAAATCGTTAGCCGCCCCAGGTTTCCCTTGTCTGAATCCATGGCACTGTCTACGAAGTAAGAACTACCCCCTATCTGGGACACATTCCTAGAAAGACCTAGGAAATTCCCAGGTTCTTTTTAAGTTATGTGTGCTCTCCTCTTGTTAGAGGATTATTTATAATAAAAGAAGAAGTTACAGCAAATGGAATCCAGATCGGAAGAAATCTCTCTGAGCCTTGGCGTGACTCCTGGCCGGGGAGATCATTCTGACACGGGAGCAGTGAGGAGGGAAGGTCAGGAAGTCCGGTGCACGGGATGGCTCCACTTCCTTTAACTTTTTCTTCCCTTTCTTCTGCACAGCTCTCCTTTCAATTCTCTTACATTTTTACGTCTCATTTGTTAAATGCCTTTCCTCCACTCACATATGCCATGATCTCCCAACATTCTATCTTTTACTCCCTTCCATCTGCTCCCCTTGAAGAATTTAATTTACTCCCGTGACTAATATTTACACTCTTGATTCTCAAATATCCGGCATCAACTCCATTCTCTTCTCTAGGCCAGACCTCGCATTCATCTCCACCATGCTAGCCTCCAGACAGTTTATCACCAGGTCTAAAGTCAAACTCACAACCCACTGTCCTTAAGCTCTTATCTCTTCCTATGATTCCAAGTGCCATTAACAGTATCTACACCTAGTCCATAAACTGAACTAGGAACTTGAGATAATTCTGTCTCCTCTACTAGACCCTAAGCTGCGTGACCAGAAGGACTTTGTTCTAGTGACCCTGCATACCCAGTGAGTAGCAGAGCGCCGGCACATGGCAGGTGCTTCATAAATACCTAATCAATAGATTGATAAATTCTTGACTCATTCTCTTCCCCTGTTCTTATTGGCCATTTGGTTTCCAAATTTTGTATTTCATTCCTAGAACTCACTCTCTTTTCTCCATTTCTAGTGTCTCTGCTGTGGACTTTTCTCTTTTGTGCCTCTTATGCCTTCTCATGTCAGTGCATCCTCCACATTGCCACAGGGGTTAGCTCTCCAAAATGGAAGTCTGACTGTATTGTTCACTCATGGGAAAACTCCTGTCGGCCTTCCACACTCTTGAACACCATCTTCAGCCCAAGAGTCTAGCTTCTCTCCGTTTGCCATTTCTCCATTATTAGGCTCTGCCCAGTCGGACTTGCTTCCCTTCTTAAAGATAATGCCCATCCTCCCACTTCCCTGTGATCTGCTCATGCTCTGCTCTTTGCCTGGGATGCCTTCCCAGCCTACTTGGGCCAAGGCAGGGAAACTCAGTACCTCTCTTTTGTGAAGTTTCCTCTGGTCCTCATGGATTCTTCCCATCTTGTTTGGCCACTGCAATTCGCTCAGCATTCTCTCAAAGACTTTTCACATTATGTTCATTTCATGTCCATTTTGCTTGCTGCATTGTGAGTCCCTTAAAAAAGGAATCATGCTGAATTTATTTTTATTGTCCCCACTGTCAACAAGATTGTAGTGCCTAGTAATTATTCATATAAGTTTCAAAGTGCATCCTTGTCTGGACTATTGAGAATAGAAACTCTAAGCCTGAATTGCGTAGGAAGTAGAAGCATGTTTTCATTAAAATTCTGGAATAATTTAATATGCCATTAAAAAAAGAAAACTAGTGATCAAAGCATTATTTCTATGAAAACCCAAGGATGCCGCGGATTAGAATAAAGGGTTGAGAGAAGGGGCAGATAGAGAGCGGTTAAAAGTTTTTTTATTTGTGAGAATTGTTTGGACAATTTTTACTTTTCTGACCTTGAAGTATAAGTTTCCAAGAAGTCCACCTACACATGGTTCCCCGATGAGGTCAGCATGAGGCACAGTTGAGCACTTGCCACAGTTGTTTATCTAAGCAGGCACAAGTAACAACTGGTACAGTTTCAACCCTTCAGCTAAATGAAAAATGATCTGGCACAGACTTCAAACTATGTTAACATAACCGAGCACTTGAGGTAGAGGGACAGGCAAACTTTATCCCACTTTTTTCTTTGGAAATTATTTAATTTCTCTCAACTTCACAATGTATCACAATCCTCTGAGCAGGTAGTAATAGGTATATTCTATGTCATGATATATATGTAACTATATTTTATCTATTCCATCAGCAAAATAAATTGATTAAAGATAGTTCCATATCCAATAGAACTAAAATCTAATGGTTTTCAAAAATTGGAAGGAGTATATTTTGCTAGAAATGATACTGTCATTTGAGATCTTTGAACTGAGACTATATACACAGACAACAAAGGGTCATTATAATTTTGCAATTTTAACTAATTTAAATTATCGTTTATATCTAGCCCGTATTGGTATTGTACATTTAACACAGCAAGTGCCTTGCATTTATCTCCATTTCACCAGCTTGTACGCTTTCTTCAGAAGGACCTAGGAAAGACCTCTGTCATTTGGCCTGGAACTGGTCTGAGAAAGGAAGCACTGCACTCAGTAGATACACAGTAAATTGTTTCTCCCTGAATGAATGAATAACAAACAGGGCTAGCACTGTCCTTCAAGTCCTAGGGCCCAACAGTCATGTGGGAGCCTGTGGTCCACTGCTAAACCACAGGGCTCCTGCCCTGCTGGGGCTGGCGGCGGGGGAGTCACCCAGACCCCATCAGGGCCGACCCGCTCAGCCTTCAGAGATGCGGGTTTGTGACAAAGATAATCTCTCCCAACTAGTGGCTCAGTGATTTTAAGTCTTTCAACTTGACACAGAAATTCTTCTCCTTAGTTGGAGGAGGATGTATACCCAACTGAAAATGAGCAATAACAGCACACTGATTCAACATTTTAAGAAGGAATTGGGAAGCAGGATCAGATCTTTCCACAAAGACTTCTTTCTCGAATAAGTAATATCATCTGGGAAGGGAGGCTAAGGAGGGAAAAACCTAGAAAGAATGGGGAAAGGGCAGTTTCCGACTTGAAGAGGGAGGTGCAGTCAAGGAGGGCTTAAATAAACTTTCGTTTGCCTAAACCATTCTCTCACAACTAATCAAAAATGATCATAATAATAGTGGTAACAATAATAATTGGGTGTTATTACATGTCAGACATCGTACTAACCATTTTTCACAGGGTTATCTGATTAAATCCTCTAAAAGAATCTTGAGAGGCAGGGAGTATTAAACTCACTTCAGAAATAAACAAAGGTTATAGATGCTAATTTACTCGCTTGAGGTCATACAGTTTGAGAAGTGTTTCAACTGGGATTGAGATGCATGTGTGTCTGTTTCCAAATCCATACGCTCAAAAAACACAATGCTATGCTTATCTGGTGTTTTCCACATAGAAAGTTCTTATGTGTGGCCTTTCCTACTTCATTTCTCACTTCAAATTGTAATAAAATTTAATGATAGCTGGGGCAAGACTGGGCTCAAGACAGAAACTGAATTTGGTCTTAAAGATCCTTAAGAAAATAACACTTGCCTACCTGAGTTTTGATAGCTGAGAAACCCCTACTAGCTGGTGGTCATAATGGGGCACTTTATTTGAATTCCGTGGATAGGTCAGATTGGAATTTTGGTTTGCAATTTGCTGCAACTCCACTGGCCAGCTGATCAGCAAAGGTAATTAGGGACCCTAACTGAACCAAATATGGCTCAGAGGGATGGATCAAGAACATTCCTCAGACAGAGAAATGCTCCGATTAGATTTGGCATTTAGTATCACCAACCACATTAGATCACACCTAATGAAAACCAACTGGACGTTCATTATTATACAATGTTATTACATTTTCTCACTCACTCAGGAAACACTCCCCAAGCTCTACGGTCGGCCAGGCACTGTTGCAGGTGCTCGAGACTGAGCTGCAGCCAGAACAAAGGAAGGGCTGCTTGGGCAGAGTTCGTGGTCCAAGAAGAAAGAGTGAGCCCTCTAAACAAGGAAATGACAAAACACCCAAGAGTTACAACGGGGTGATGTGAAGGGGTGTGGGCAGGCGGGTAGTTTCAGTTGTACGGTCTAAGCCAGCCTCCCCGGTAAGATGCCCTTTCAGCGGAGGGCTCGGAGGCGAGTCGGCCAGGACAAGATCAGGGGAAAGAAAGACTCTGCTGCTTTCTGGTGCTTCCGGTGCATCTGGCTGATTATCCTGGGATGCAATTTCCTGTTACCTCAAGATCTCTAGCCAGAACTGGTCTCATATGACACACGTGTCCCAGGTGATTCACATATACACCAAAGTTTGAGAACATTGCTTAAAGGACTGAAAAATCTCTGCCTTCATGCAATTTTGACTTGTACCATTAGTACCTTTAGTACAAGTCAAATGGAGATATTATTAAACATTCAAATTACATTTTCTGAAAACCTGGAAATTCCAGGTACACTAATAAAATATAAGAAGACAAGCACTTAGTCTGGGTAATAAACATTCAACTCAATTTGTATCACCCCTTCAAATACTCCATGGAATACAGCTGCCCATCAAAATAGATCTAGAAATTTAAAGTTGTTTTCCTTTCTTTCCCAAGATCATTGATTATTAATCGCACATCCATGAGTTTGGAAGAAAGAAAACACTACTGATTTGACTCTGTGGGGGACCTTATAAAACAGGGAAAGATTGATGCCTGTGTAGTGCCACGAGGGTGACTAATGCAGGGACTCCTCATGAAGCTGCAGCTCTGAGGGTTGACTCTAATTTTAATAAAACAAAGCAGATTTGAAGCTCATGCATTGACTTTTTGCCCAAGAATATTTAAAAATCCTTTTTACTGGAATTAGAAAGTTTACTCCGGTAATGAGAAGAGCTTTTCCTACGCACAATTAGATAACTGTCATACTTGTGAACAAATTGGCTTTAGCCACAATGAATAATACATACAGGTACAAGTGACTAAAATGTTACTACACAATACTTTCTATTTAGTATGCAAATTGTAAGCGATCAGAAGTACAAAACATAAGGAATTCATTTGTTACTGCCATTTCTCCATGTTAAGGACACCATGGCAATGAGTGTTTTTTTATGGTATTTATTATACTTCCTGAATTTGGATTCAGTGTGTCCACGTTGTTCTTTTTGTTTCTGAACACAAATATCTATCTACACCTATCTAAATAATAAGAATGCAGTTTTCATTAATTGTAGACCCCCGATATGGCCCTCACTATGGTTTCCTTTTAAACACAGCAGGAATCACATGCCACTAAAATAAGCATTTCATAACTGAAGATCTATCTAATCATGTCTTTCAGCTCCTCCTAAGAGGTCACCTATCAACCTTCAATATAGTCTGAAGGATCCCAGAAGCAAAATGGAGAAAACTGGAAGCAGAATTTCCCTCATAAGACTAAGAGAATAGATGAAAGACCTGTTTGAATGAAATGATAGGCATCTCTTAAATCCCTGTTCTATACGGCTGTACTACAAACCACCCTAAAATGTGCATTTATTGGTGCTCACCTTTCTGTGAGGGGACTGTGCACAGCGTAATGGCTCTGGTGTGGGGTCCCAGGCCCTCGCCGCTGGGCTGCACGGCCACCTGGCTCGCTCCATTACGACCACAGACGGAGGTGGGAGCGCAGGCATGTGCCTTGGGCTTCTCCCTGAAGCAATGTTCCAGGAGACCAGAAATTGAAGTGCACTAGTTGTCCATTGCTATGTAACGAATTATCACAAACTTGGTACAAAACAACATCCATTACTGTCTCGGGGTTTCTGTAGGTAAGAGGTCTGGACACAAATTCCTTAGCTGGTCTTTTCTGTTCAGGGTCTCATAAGCCTGCAGTCAAGGTATGAGCCAGGACTACAGTCTCACCTGAGGCCCACGTCGTTTCTCAAGCCCAGTACTGGTTGGTAAAACTCATCTCATTGCCACTATAGAACTGAAAGCAACTTGCTTCTTCAAGGCCAGCAAGAAGTGTATCTTCAGGAAAGGTCAGAGCCTTTGGTAAAAAGAAGGTTTTTTTCGAATTATAATTCAGATGCCATACAAGCCACCTGCTGAAAGAGTGCAGCTCAGTGGTTTGGGCATGTTCACACACTCACTCGCCTGCCCCACTGTGAGGTGGACTCACCTCCTTGAAGACAGTGGGCCGTTCTTCTCTGCTGCTTTCCACAGAGGAACAGTTCATGTGGCCATAGTCAGCCTGAGGCCTGGTCATACAGCTTGGAGGCCACCATTTTTTGAGGGCAACATACGGTATCCATTTACCAGGTCCTGTACACAGGTAGTACTAAGACTGGTTGTTGGCATAAAGCCATGGTGCTTCCTCGAGCCTTGAAAATGGAGAGGAAATAAGAGAAATATCTCACATTCAGCTAAGCAAACCACTAAGGAAGGCAAGATTCATCCATCTCTGGTGTGAAGGTTCTGTGAGGGCTATTAGTTAATGTTTATGATGTATTTTAAGAGAAACAATAGCTCCACATGTAGGAAATAGTGCTTTAAAAAAGAATGCACAGAACAATTTGAGTTTCTATACAAAACTGGCCTGGTTTGGCTTTTACTAGTCATTTGTTCTAAAGGACCAGGAAATTGTTTTAAGTGATCATCTTTTAAATTGGTGTAAATGGATGATTACTGATGTCTCAAAACAATATTTCAAGATCCCCAGCCATCTGACAAAAAGCAAACCAAAAATGCCCATCATGTTACTCTGCTAACGTAAGGGAATTACTTGTAGAAGATTTTGAAACAGTCATTTATTATTTTCTGAAACCTATTCCATTTATTCTCTTGTCCATAAACTTAGTGACTAATCTGTTTCCTTTCACTCATTGACATAACACTCCAAAGATGTACACATAACGTATTGTATGCAAGACAAGGTAAGTGGTAAAAATCACCAGAATGGTGAAGGGGGATCCTATGATTTATTAGCATAAGAAATCAGAGAAAACAACCATAGTCCAAAAATGGATCATTCTGAATGAGCTGCTGATATAAAGCTCTTAAGCTATCAAGCCAGAAAAGAGACAAGAATTTAAAAATGGAGGGGGAATTATTTAAGTATATAGCTTCTGTGTTTGGTGGCCAGATGAATAGTAATATTTTTCCTAATGTTGTCAGTAGTTAATAACCTGAAGTTTATCTACCCACATTCAGCAAAGTGGACTCTAATTTATGGAAGCAATCAAAGGAATATGATCAAGGGTACAAATGATTGATTGTCGGTGCCAGGGAACCGGGCTCCAAGGTGAGGACGGTCATTAACTTCCTCGGAGACCTCGAGTCATAGTCACCTAGTCAAAGCCATATGTTCTTTTTTTTATTCATTTAGTAACTATTTATTGAAAGGTTTATTACTGTATGCTAACAAAAAAAAACAGTAAGTTCTGGCTTGCCAGAACTATTTAGAAATGGACAGGGGCCTCAAATAGCTCCCAGTCTAGAGGGAAAGCCAAATAATAGAAGTTTGTTTGTCTTTAGCTACTGCAGCAAAGAGGGAATCACATTCCTGCACCACATTCTTCACTGTCAAAGGAAATGTCACTGGGTCTGTTCAAGCCAAGCATCTCAGTCACAGTGCAAATGCTCCCCTGAAGAGGAAGGGGGGTACACTGTAAAGGCCCCCCCAGACTACCTGTGGAAGAAGCAGGACCTCCGGATTCCCTTGCAGGCTGCTGTGTCTGGCAGGTACCACGGCTACAACATGAGAACCATGTACTTTTCAGGCACCAACAAATATATTTGCACATGAAAAAGCCAAAAGGCAAAAGAAAAAGAAAACTGCAAAATCAAGAATCCTAATTGTTTAAATTCTAAAGCCATAAAGTTATTTCAATTTTTCAATTGTAATCCAACAGTTCTGGTAACGTATAAATTATGTTTGAAATGCGATGTGTATTCTAACATATCTGAGAGAATGTGGTCTGGGACCTCCACGAGTAAGAGTTCTCAGGCTCACAAAGGCTTTGAGCCGTCCCTGCAGACCTGGGCCTGGGTCCAAACGCGGGCTCAGTCCCATAATGGTTGGGGACTTGAGAAACTATCTTAAACGTCTTCAGCTCTAGTTTGACATTCTGTAATGTGGAGATAATAATATTCAACTTACACTATTACAATGAGTAACAATTAACTCTATGGAAATTGCCGAGCACAATGCCTGGCACACATTGGTTTTTCAATAATTGTTACTTTTATTTTCTTCCATATGTAGTAGGCATTGTTGTTAACGTATTTCTGAACATGTATTTGTGGGCAAGGAAGTTTAGAATCAGTGGCCAAGTAATAATTAGTACACAATTGATCTGGTCATGCTAACGTCTGCTTCACTCTATACATACCTGATTGCTGTGACCTTCTTGAACCTTAGGCCCTGAGGAGCCTGTCCGGAAAGTAATACTGTACCTGGAGATGTCTTGCTTTCCTGAGATGGTGCTACTGTGACATGAAGAAAGGGGCTTGTCCGGCTGGATGGTGTTTACTCAAGAGACAATTTCCCACCTAGTTTCTTGTATTCTTCCCTTTTCTATCTTTTGCTGAACCTCTGTGAAAAAATACAGATTCTGCTTTTGAAAAAGTCATCCACCTTAATTAGAGAAAGGCTTGATCATGTGATTTCTTTTTAAAATTATGGAGCCTTGAGCAGTTTTCAGAGAGTTCATTTTTATTTTATATTTGGTAGCTAAAGTCCTGAAAAAAAAAAAATCTCATCTCCAGAGAGGGATGAAAATTTACATGAGGAACAGATAAGTGAAATTTTCACAACTCAGCCATCATTTCTCTTCTTCTCCCAAAGTTCATCATTTTTATTTTGAACATTGCTTTCTTGCCTAAATGCCCCCAGTGCATTCTTTTCTTATTTGTTTTAAGAGTTTTACGCCCTTTCATGTACAGGTTATCTTCATTAAGCTGGTTAAGAGATCATTCATTAATTCACCATTCATTCATTCATCTGCACAGTGATAAGATCTTGTATGGTACTCCTGTGTGGAAAGTACTCTTAAGTGGAAAGTATAATTTTTCATATACTCAGAGTAATTCAACAATGGTTCTTTACAGATAAATTATAGTTTTTACTCCACTTTCAGTCTGTGAATTATTTAGCTGAATAGAAAACTATTACTCCATTTAGCAGCAATATGGAGTCAAAGAATGGAAACCCAAAAAAAGTGAAGCGTAGGTCCCTGAGTTTGCTGACCATCTGACAGGCTACAAAGTCCTTGCATGCGCATGTCTCATGTGCTCCTCCCAGCAACCAGAGAAGCAGAAATCATTGTCCCCATCATGCATGTCAGAATCTGAGGCTCAAGGAAGCTACAAATTTGGCCAAGTTACTCAAGGAGCTATTAGACCATTTTAATCTTGTACATCATTGGTGAATATCTGAATATTCACTTTCATGTGCATGTATTTATTTATTTATAAATTAAACAGACATGATACTTTATTAATATGTTGCATGCATTAGGAAACCTATTCCCAAAATGGGAATTTTAAGGGATGACATAAAGATAAAATGACAAATATTTAAGTTGCATATATTTATCAATGAAATAATAGTTTGTGCTCACATACACACAAAAAGGAATATTTTTAGTGAAAAAATATAACTCAGTATGGTTTACTGTTTTTTTTTTATTTGGGCATATTAATATACAATCACATTAATATACAAGCAGAATATATTAAACATCTGCAATTTCAAATTATTAACAAGTGGGCTCAGACTTTCGGTTTCAGCTCCAACATGTTGCTTGGAAGTCATCACTGTCTTCCTTTCAACAAGATTAAATTGAACAAACTAAAAATCAGTGACGTTTCTTGTATCTATGAGAGAACTAAGGTCATAGGGCAAACCTTGACCCTGAAATCTCACAGCTGAGATCTGTTTGTCTGGAGCAGAGGTCACTGGAGCCATAAACAAGTACAAAGATTTAAGAGGTAACTTTGACTAATTGCTGGAGGCTAAGTGTGGACTTGAGAGTGAGAAACTCCTGGAGGTTACCATCTTGGGGGCTGGACCTCACTTTTATATCTAGAATTCCAACAATTCCTCAAAATGAAGAGCCAAGAAAGATCCTCTCCTGGCTTTACAAAGTGAAGTGTAACAGAGTTATGTTCTCTGTAACAGACGCCTGTTCTCTGAGGGGGAATCAGGCTTTGTCAGAGGCTCATCCCATCTGGACAAGGGACATTTCTCCACTCTAGTCCCCTCTTAGCCTTCCTGTCTCATGTAAGGCAGAAACAAAAGTTTAAAAATATTTGTGAAGGTCAATGTGTGGGACTCAGGCCCACTGTAAGACTGAGACTTAGTCATGAGATCACAGGACACCTTCCCTTCCCCACCTACTACCACACCAACAGGGCTTGAGTATAACAACCGTTGGTTACAGCTGAAAGAGCGGCAACACACAGACTCTCTCTGGAGGGGAGTTCCTAGGGGGCTCAAGGGTTTAGAACAAAGACAGTGTGGGAATTCAGGCCTCTACTGCCTACAGCTAAAGCAAATACTAAACATGGCCCAACTCCAGCCAAATTACCATAAATCCTCATGCTAATGACCTCAGTTCCTTTTACTAAATATGTCTGGTTTTCAAAAAAATTACAAGGCATACTAAAAGGCATTGAAAAACAAAAAGCACAACACAGTCTGAGGAGACAAAGAACCATACTCAGATATGACACAGAATTTGGAACTGTCAGACAGAGAATTTAAAAATACTATGATTAATATGTAAAAGGCTCTTGTGAAAAAGGTAGAGAACATGCAAGAACAGATGGGTAATGGGAACAGCAGAGAAATTATAAGAAAAAACAAATCTCTTAAAAACCACATAAACTTGAACATGTTCTCATTTCAAAGACATAGAGAACATAAAAAATTAGCAATGGAACCATTCTCAGTCTCAATGGAAAAAAATTAGCAATGGAACCATTCTTCTCATGATGTGGAGGTCCCAAACTCCCTAGGATTTCCTCTCAAACCACACGTGACAGGAGATACTCTGACATACAGATCCAGTGAATGAACTGGTATCAGCCTGTATGTTAAATATACATGCAACCCATTTTGGAGACTACTGCCCTGTAACACAGCTAAACTCCAATTTACTTTGGGCAGCTGATCATATTAATTCATGTTTTGATTCCATTTTCCACTGTGACTCTGTGGGTGAACTCTGTCCTCTAATAGTCGAATGTGTCATATGCAGAAAAATAATACTTCCACTCAACCTGTCACATCCCCTGAATTTATATCTAGACTCAAAAGCTAGTCACAGGAAGCCAGTATTTAAAAGGAGGGAAATTGGCCTAATAGTTTACCTTTCATTTCATATGAAATAGTTATCTCAGACTAATATTTATTTCCAAGTTATGTTAATTGACACTAGTGGGAATTGAGGATTCTTGGCTTTGATCTTTCTCTAGTTAATCGTGACAGAACTGTAGTGTTTATCATAGTTACTTGCCACCCTGCATTTCATTTCCCATCCCTGAATCAGTTTTAGGACAAAGCATAGAAGAGGTGTGAGTTCCTCTGCTCTTTCTTCCATCTGGTGGAGCCCATTCTCTGTGTCCCTAAGTTCCATTAGTAAAAGAACCTCATACCTCTTCTCTCAACACACACTTCACTGGAATACAGCATCGAGAAGAAAAACCCTAGTTAACCCATCAAGGTTTCAGAGTTCATTTCTTAGCCTCGTATGACCTCTGATCCTCAATGATACAGTAATCCTGTGCCAAAATTTTCTGCAGGATGATGAAACCAGAGCTGACAGTCTGCCTGTATTACAAGTTCTCATGCAGAATTAGTTCTGGCATGATTGCTTTATAGATTAATTGGAAAATGTACCATAGCACTATATATGTGTACACCACAGTTTCTATCACTGATGGTATCCTTCAGAAAAATGTTAGCTATCTATAGTCAAAGAGTAGAGATGACCTGTGATTATCTCAATATTGGACTAGCTCTTAATAATCAGAATGACGAACTCCATTAAGATCAGCAAATGTGTCTCAAGGTGTTATTTCAAATAAATGTCTCCAATACAGAATTTAGTTAGTATCTTCCATCCCCCAATGTATACCCACACTCATTTGCTGCTCTGTGACCTCCACAGCCACACACATATCACCAGTCATTATAATAAACACATTATGAAATTGCAAGGATTCTGAATGTATTATTCCCCAATTATGGAAGTGTCAGCCTACTGCCGGGAAAGCACAGCTATGAGGAGACGAGGAGATGAGAAGATGGCGGTGAAGTGGACTCAAGCAAAAGAATCTACTTAGTGTTTTTCTTTAGCTCTAAAGCTCTGAATGATACATAAAACTGTCATGACTAAGTGACAGCTAGAAGCAGAAAATTTCCTGAGTGACATTTTAAATGACCCACAAGTTAGTTCTTTCAGCAAAAGATAAAAAGCCAACAGTTGAAGTATGCTCTGTGTTGTCACTAATTGTGAAGCATTCATTTAAAAATTTGCTGCAATTGGAAAAAGCAACAGTTTTGATTTTTCCTGCTCACACACAGTCCACTTATTTAAGAAATAAGTGATTTGGTGGTCTACATACTGAGTTAGAAATATGAGTAACTCAACTATTAAGAGGGATAAAGTTTTATTTAGTTTTCCTACTTTAAGTAAAGGACATTTACAACACAGCATGTTGAAATCTAAATAATTAGTAGTATTGAAGTAACTGTGTTGCATGCTTTATACCTGATACATCCAACAGAGAGTTCTTTCAAAACAACATTAAGTATTTTTTTACTTCAAGTTAGAACTTTATGTCATCTGCTTGTCAATAGTTTGATCTTTTAATTTTATATTGGGCTTTAAAAGATATACATAATAAGATTTTAAGTTCTTTAAAATTAATTGATCAGCTAGGTACAAAAAGATTGAAAGAAGAGAGAGTCGTGACTTAGGACTCAGTGGCCTCTCACTGTAAATAACATAAACATTATTAATGTTTATCATAAGCATCAGTCCTGGCCCCAAAGGGAATATTTTCAGTTGATAATTAATGTTCAGTTGGTCCTTATGCAGGGTTTCAAGTACCTTCCATGAGGTGGGCAGAATACTACATAGTAAAAGCTACTGGTTTTGATAGTGTCAAGGTCAAACACCAGTGGGCACGAAGACAAGCAACAGTAGTGGGTGTTCTGCAAGAAAGACCCATGAGGGAAGCTAGAGAATCCATGGGAAGGAGACCTCCCCCAGGGCGGGGTGGGGCGTCGGAAAAGGTGAGGAGGACTTGGCTCAGAGAAAGATAATTAAGACTCTGGAGAGAGCGGAGGGGACTGACAACAATGTGGAGGAGAGGAGAGTGTGCATGGCGGGGCACGGCTGTGATTCAGCTACCCCAGCACCGTCCAGGGGAACTTTCTGTGCCGGTGGGCATGTTCATGGTCCCTGCTCACCAACGCAGTAGCCACCAGCCACACGGGACTATCAATCCCTTGAAATGTGGCAAGTGTGACTGAAGGGTGGCACTTTAAATTTCATTTAATCATAACTTATTTAAACATGCAGTCAGGCAGCCACTGATGGCTGGTGGCTGCCCTACCAGCCAACACAGCGACTGACTGTGAGCTGCTGAACCATGAGCAGAACACGGGCTCACACGTAGCACAGCTTCACAAGGTGCGCTAAGTAGTTTGGATTTTAGCCCAAAGGTGAAGAGGAATTAATGATGAAGAATTTTAGGCAGCTGTGCTTAGGACAGGTGGAGAGGCTGGAGGCTCAAGACAAAAAGGGAAGATAAGATGGTCGAGCACAACAGATGAGAAACGTGAGCATGCCAACGAAAATAGAGGCGGGGTCGTAGAGAAGGAGAGCGGGTGACTGATGTGAGAATAAGTGACGATACGAAGAGCAACCCCCTGGCGTCTGCGCCAAGCATGCGCATGGAAGGTGTCAGCGCCAATGCGCAGTCAGAGCCAGGCGGGCTGTGAAGCGTCACTGACCCAGCGAGGCTGCACCGGAGTTGCCTGTGGGGCAGTGACGTCAAAAATGTATAATAAGGACTTAGGTGGACACATTAGCAAAAAACAAAGAAACAAAAATTGCACCCAGTCTTAGTCTTTATATTCATTTACAGATATTTTATGACAGTCTGTTAACATCTTTCACCCTCAAAGAGGTCAAATCTAATTAAATACATTCCATATTAAGCACTATTAAATATGAGATGAGAATTTAAAGTGCTTGCAAGTTTCACTTTAAACATCTCTGTATAATGTTTTGAAGATTATCTTAATTATTTAAACTTTCGGACTATTTATATTCCAGATCAATTTGAGATTAGTAATTTCCTAAATACTAAATTACAGCATCTTTCCAAAGCTGCATTCCAGTGAATGGTGGCCTATATTAGATTTGATTTTATCATGATACGAATGTCCTTTCACTTGCCAGTGAAATCAACATTTTCTCTCTTGCAACCCTCTCCCCTCCATGCAAAAAAGCCTTTATTGTTTCAGAATTCCTTCAAGAAACTGCTATAAATCCACCGCAGGTTTCTTCAGATCATAATTATGACATCTCAAAATGTGCAAAAAAGAAAAGAAAATACTACTTCAAATATACACAATAACTATTTTAGTGTCCTAAATCTGTATCTGACATCTAAACAAAAACCCTTTATGAGGAAATATACCCCACTAAATACATTTCAATTTTAGTCACAAATAATAAAATGATAATGAGTTTTAAATGCCTCTTTGGACATGTACATTATTTCTCCAATGATTCATCTTTGCGATTTTCACACCAAACAGCTAGTTCTTCTATGTGGTTCCTTTAAGCATATAATGCCCATCTCCAAATTATAACTTGGCAATATCCTAAAAGTTTGGGTAGACAGTTTGGCATTGGGAATACATCTTTGCCACAAAAACAATGTTGTCACTGTTAGACAGGTTCCAGGGTGACGCACCAATGCCTATTCGCCTTGTGCATGGAGGTGACAGTGCCGCAAAACCAGAAAGTCGCTTGGGACCCTGAGGCCAGGAACGCAGGGGTGATAAAAGCCTGCCCAAGGGCCATAAAGTGCAGATACAAAAGGGAAATCTAAATAATGTGAAGAAAGACAAGGGCTGAAGACAGTGAGAAAGGTGAAGACCACACTTGCAGGAAAAGAGAAGGAGAGAGAGAGAGAACTGTAGAGAGAGAGAGAGAACTGTATCACAGTCCTGACGCTGTTTCCAATTTAACTTTCATTCTAACCCCCTGGTGGTTGGGGAAGGAGAAAATTAAGAGCAGAAGAGAGGTTGGAGGTGATGAGAGCTTTCTTTATCTTTTTCCCTCCCAGAATTGGCTCCTTCGAGCAGCCCAACCCCAACCTCCCCCAACCCCCCGACACACACACACTCTCTAAATCTGGACACATGATGGCGACATAAAAGACTGTATACAAATCAAAAAACCTGCAAAACAAAGGCTACCCAGTGGATTGTTTTATGTGGCATTTACAGTATTGGCCACTGCCTTTCAGAACAATCGCATGCTGTGGTCACACAGCTGTAATGAAGAGACTGGCTGAGAAGTGAGAGGTTTCCTTCTCCTCTGGGATTAGACTCAGACGTGTCTCCTTCCGGAAGGATTTCCCAACACAGAAGAAGGGAAGAAGCCGAAGGAGCTGTCTTGATCTCCGTTTTGCCAGCCTGGGGAAAAGGTGCCTTCGCAGGAAATTCAGTTTGCAAACAACGAACATCTTTTGTGTTCCTTGTTGGCAAAGCAACTGATTGTAGCGAGAGCCTGGCCGGGTGCCACCGCACGGGCAGCCTGTCTGGGCTGTTCTGAGGAGCACAGTCGGGGGAGTTGCACCCCAGGCCTTTTAAGTTCTTCTCGGAACAGCCGACTTATTACTCTCCTCCTGCCACTCGGTCTCCTGGGACCAACTGTGTGCGGTTCACAGCCATGTTTGACCATATTAAAAACTTGTTATTGTTCTCTTATAAGAAAAATAAACTTTTCAAGACATTTTCTAAAACAAGCTGGGAGAAGACAATTTCTTATAACCAATCTCTTCTCATCTCCCCCACCCCAAAAGCGACCTGTGTTTACCTTTTCTGTCCTAAGAAAGAAAACAAACCAAAACATCGTACCAGGAGCAGAAGGGTGATGGGGGTTTACTCAGACTTGACCATGTGAGACGCAGATAGGCCTCCCTGTGAGAACAGCGCCTGGTGGCACACAGGAAACCCATGGCGATCATTACATTTCTGTTACAGCTGCTTTAATACAAGTAAAAATGACCTGATATTGTTTTATATAAATTTTAATTGTCCTATTAAGAGATGGACATCTACTATTGATATCTTATTAGCTCCTTCCTGTCTTCTGTCTAAGGAAATTTGGACACTTTACTATCACCATGGAAGGTGTTATACAGATGACCTCGCACTGAACAGCATCTAATAGTAGGCTTTGGGGGTAACTGATGCTTTGAAAGCAACAGGAATTGAGTACCTTGCACGTGACCACGCAGCGGCCAAGACCCTGGAAGCACCGCTTCTCATTCGGTCTCTCGGTGCTGGCCGGGCGGTGGTGAGCCTGCTCCTCAGGCTCTCCTGCTTGCTTCTCAGGCTGTGATCTGGGAGCGACTCTGCGCAGCGGCCGTGTTGACGATCCACTTGTATGTCCCTGGGCTTGGAAGATAAATCCCTAGAAGGGAAGGAGAGAAGGGGAACCACTTCTCTTAGAACCAGGAGGATGCGTTTGATTTCACATAGTGGAGGAAAGTTAAGTGGTTTCCCTTTGTGACGGTAAAACGGGCTCTGCAAAAATAAAATTTCAAACTTGTTTTCCAAAATGCAGTAGACAGTGTTCATGCTTCAGATCTGAACGCGGGGCCAGGCAAAGGGCCCTGCTATTGCTACACTGATGAATCGCTGTCAATGCCAAGGCCAAGAGAAGAGGGAATATCCTGATGGCTACAGAGGAATCTGCTAAAGGACCATTATTTAAGTGTGTTTTACTAAAATGCCATAGAATATTTTGAAAATACAGTAGCAATAAAAATAGTTTAAACTACAGGGTATCAGATCATTACTATACCTTAAAGAATTGAAAAGCATAAAATGATATCACCGCATCACACTGGACATTTTAATCATCCAGGAATAGACATTTGCGAAGCATTCTTGACAGAAATAAGGAGTAAGTTTAAGACAAAAAGATGAAATCACTTCTTTGAGTCAAACTTTATTTCTCAATAGGAAAACAGGAAGCTGAAGGAGTTAATAAATTTTTTTAAGTTTAAATAACAGGATTGAAGCAACTTAATTAGGATTTCTCAAGAGTAACTGGTAGCTAAGAGTATTGATGTATTCTTCCATTTATATGTATTATATATATAGCAATTCATTAACCTCTATTTTAAAGGTTGATTTGTTTCATTGTAAAAGAATGCATGCTCATTAATAAAAGGAAATAAAGCAGAATAGAAGAAAATGTGCCCCATACTTTTGGCACTTGAAGACACTGTCAGCATTTTGGCCTTGTTCCTTCCTGTTTTCTTTATATGCATATATTTGCACATTTTTCTGATATATTCATCTCTATGCACACAGTTTCATTTTCTGCTTTTTGTTTCATACCTTTTTTCTTTAAATATTAAAATGCATTTGATGAGACATTTTTCTTTTTCTGATGGTAAAGTTAACATGCTCATCAGTTTTAAAAACTATGGAAAAGTATATAGAAAGATTAAAACCACCATTAATTCTATGACAATGGTGAGAACCACATTTTGGAGTATATCCTTTTCACCTGCAGTCCACATCCATCCATTCATTCATTTATTCAGATGCCTTTTCAGGGGGGAGGGGAGCTTTTAAGTTCTGGATTCTGTTCTTTGCATTAGGAATAAAGCAGTAAGTGAAACAAAACCCCTGTCTTCGTGGAGCTTACATTCTAGGCAACGGAAACAGAAAATAAATGAACAACTTAAATGTGCCATTTGTCAGCTGGTGAGAGGGAAAGAAAGTAGAGACAGGACATAGGGTGACTAGGACGATGTGCGGTTTAAAGAGCGGCTAGGCAAGGACTCAGTCAGACTAGGACCTTAGAGCCAAGACAGGAAAGAAGCAAAGAAGGAAAGAGATTGAACATCTGGCAGAAGAGCAAGTGCAAAAGTCCTGAGGAA
The DNA here is from genome assembly GCA_029783875.1 of Phataginus tricuspis. NCBI lineage: Eukaryota > Metazoa > Chordata > Mammalia > Pholidota > Manidae > Phataginus > Phataginus tricuspis. The sequence goes on from JAQQAC010015287.1 coordinate 16,906,338, forward strand.
GAAGGCTTGTCACTGGATTGCAAGGATAGCAACAGGCTGGAGCAGAGAGACCTGGGAGTACCCAGAGTGAGATCCCAAGAGGAAAGGGGAGGAAGGTTCCCTTCCAGGTTCTTGAGTTTCTTGAGTAAGATGGAAAGTCACTGGGGATGCTGAGCAAAGACCTGACCTGACCTAGCCTATGTTTTAAATAGTCCATTCTTGCATTGGGTCAAAAAAAGCTACAGCAAGGCACAGGGGATCAGTAGGAAGTTGTAATAATCTGCACGAGAGATGATGGTGGCTTGGACCAGAGAGTTGGTGACGAGGGTGATACAAAGTGTTTGTATGTCTTTTGGAGGCCCAGACAACAGGATATGCTGACCGAGGTGCGAGAGAAAACATAAAGTTACAGGGGAACACACCTTTAGTCTAAGCATGTGGTTGAATGTTGTATTTACTGACATGGAGAGGACAGAGGGGAGGACAGGTTTGCTGCAGGAAACAAGGACCTTGGTTTCAGACATGTTAAGTTAAAAGGAGTAGGTGAGCCCACATTGAGGGGAGTGGTCCAGTCTGAAGACAAACGTTTGGTAATTGTCAGAATATTCGCAGTATTCAAAGACCTGTGATAGAATGAGATCAGGGGAAGGTTTGGTGGGGCTTCTCTCGGGTAAAGAGGGAAAAGAGTGGTTAACAACTTAAGGTCAGGTAGAGCGGTGAAATAGGACTTCATTCAATCACAGGTAGCCTAAAAGAATGAAAAATCTGTGAGTTTGGGTTTGTAATAGTTTGAAGGACTTCTCAGAAAATAACAGATCTCGGTAGCATAGACTCTGACTATAATATGCAGCCCTTGGGAAGTGCCATAAATAGTACATTGCAGAATGGAAAGAAAGGCTTGGACATCAAGCTTTTAAGACATTACACTTCACTATTACATTACATTGCATGCTTTGTATGAATTGACTGTGATACATGTGCATATGTATGTGTGTCTGAAACAGTTTTAGAGGTGAGAGATCTAAAATGCCTGGAAAACAACTGTCCTGTAATGACAGAATCGGAAGGGAGCTGAAGAGGCATTTTTGCCCTTCAATTGTGTTACGCGTCATCTGGAAACATACTACCACCGCCGTGCTTGGGTGTGTGGGAGAAAAGGCCCTGAGAGACATGCGTGGCCCTGGCGAGGGCAGGCTCCTTCAGGCTGGCAGTGATGTTCTCAGTCATCACGCTCCCCCCAGGGCCCTGAGGACCCTGGTGCCTGCTCAGACCCCCAGTTTGTTCACACACTCGCCCCCAGGACCTTCAATGCCCTGCAGGGTGCCAGCCACCAGGCCAGAGGACTGTTCAGTTGCACAGTGAAATCTGAGGGCTTGAGAATATCAGCCTGCCTCCCTTGCTGTGTTTCTCTGCAATTATTTCATGTGAGAGAGCCCCTGGAGTGTTCCTGCCGTAGGCCTCCGAGGAGGGGGCCCTGCCCAGCACAGGCCGGAGGCTGCTTTTAAACACCCTGTGTGCAGCGCTGTCATCATTTCTTGTCGTTTATTTTTGCTGAAGTTATGTACCTTTGATTAAACCTGGCACGGCACTTTAGAAGCACTGACACGCATCAAAGAAGTCAATTCTCCTAGATCAAAATAGACCGAAGGTCTGGACCTAGACCAGCGCTGTGTGAACACTAAGAACAGTCCGCAGCGGGAGGCAATCGCTTCTGGATGAGAATCAGGGAAGAACCGAACGGATTTCCTCGAGGTCTGCCTCCATTAGCAGCACAGCAAACGCCTTCATCCCCTCAGAAGAGAGATCTTTATTGGATTTTTACCCAAAAACCTGTTTGGGAGGTACAATTTGAGGTGGAATATTTAAACAACCTCCTAAAGTATTAAAATTTGTGATAAAGATCAATGTATTTTGTGTTTGATGTGGAGAATAAACACCTTGATTGTTCCCTTTACTTTATATGTAAGTGTAGATAGAGCCCAAATGTGTTTGAAGAATGTGAATTTATTTTATCTTAATTTACCAACCCGAGAACAATGAAAAGAACACAAGAATGTATCATAAACGGGATCAAGCAGAAAAAGTTTACATGTAGATATGTTTTGAGAACTTTTTTCCAAAGACATTTTGAAACAATGAAGGGGTTTCATTTTTATACAATCTGTCTTCAGAGATGAGCGCCTGGGTTGATTGTAGGCATTCGGTAAGTATTTGTATAAATTCTTTTCAGTGCCTACTTCTAAATCATACATAAATAAGTTTATTAAATAGACCATATATAATAATTCAGTCAAATTGGTAGAAGGACAATTACCAGAAGGAAACTACTAGTAATCAGTAATTCACTTTTTTACCTAACAACTAAAAAGTGAAACTAAACAATTAAAAAGCGAATGGAGAACTATTGGTTATTAGTTCTTTAAAAAGTGAAAACAGAATTACTGGTCAGCAATGAGATTTCTCAATTCTGAGAGAGGACGCCCTCATTTGCCCTTCACGACAGCTCCGTGGTGTTGCCGCCGTGGGCCCCGTCCACAGAGGAGGCCAGGGAGGCCCTGAGAGCAAGTTGATGTGCCCCTGACCCATCAGCCGCTTGGATCAGTGATGAGCAAAGTTCTCTGTAAAGGCCCAGATAGTAAATATCTCAGGCTTTGGGGGCCCTGCGGTTGTCGCTCCACCTACCTGACTCTGCCATGGACCAATGAGTGTGGCTGCAGGCCAGGAAACTGCATTGATGAAATTTGAATTTCACATAATTTTCATGCCATGAAATAGCGTTCTTTGATTTCTTTCCCCCAATCATTTAAAAATGGAGACTCCATTCTTGGTTTGCAGTTGGGGCCATGCAGTGCGGGCTGGGTTGGCTCACAGGCCCGGCAGGCCTGACAGACTGACAGGATCAGCACTTAAACCTCCGTCTTCCTGCACAGCTCGCATTCTTTCTCTACACCACGCAGTGGGTTTGTTTCATAACTGAGGAGCGACCTACTCAGAGACTAGCCATCTGGAGTCTTCCCGCTGCTCCGACTTCTGAAAGCAAGTACGAGACTCAAACACACTAAGGAGCATCCAGAGAGAGAGAGAGTAGGGCCCAGCAGCGGGGCCATTGGCAAGGGGGCCCACAGCAGCCCGGCGAACATTCCATTGTCAGCTAGAGGGTTTGGCTAAAAGTAAATTTAATACTCATTAAAAAATGAGCACTGCTTTAATGCCACTTCAGAGGCTGGTAAATCGCAGCTAGCTCTAAGCAACTCGGGAAGCAGTCCCACGGCTGCAAGGCTGACATCCACTTACAAACAAATCCTTCACAAGGCAGGAAGGCCGGGCAAGGCCCCTTCTTGGGAAGGTTAGGTCTCCCTTACAACAGTTTGGACTTGGAATTCTGTCCCCAAAGTGAAACAGGCCTGGTCATGAAAGGAAGGGAGAATGGCCGTGGAACCTGCAGAAATACGCAGGCACGCAGGCTTCATAAAGTGCGGCTCCACTGAGAAAGGGGTTTTGAGAATGGCATCTGCCCATGAAAATAGTGACTAAAAACACACTCCCATCAAGGTACGTTTCATCATTTTTATTTTTGTTTGCCTCCTCCCATACCATGATTTACAACAACCCCTCTGAAGTATGAAGCTGAAATCTGTCTCCTTAAACCTCTCTTCCGGAGTGATTTTGTTAGGATGGAGTTGTTCATGAGAGCTGAGCAATTGCCGGTATGCTGTGGAATAAAACTGTCAGCGTGATTTAAAAATACACATTGCAGAAAATAAGAAAATGCATTTTAAAAACCTTGTCATTTTGTCTTCTATGGGAGACAAAAGACAGTGACATAGAGAGTTCAAAATAATGAAAAGGCTTTGTTAATTGTGAGGCATTTGCAACCTCAAAATCACATCAGAGTGCCATGAGGACTAGCAGGTATTCAAGTGTTTCAGACTCAAAATAACAGAAGCTAATTGCCCAAGTGATAGATGACTTCAGAAAAATGTCCTCAAATAAGTACATTAGTGAAGGAAGGAAGGAAATGAATGATTAACCTTACATGCACATACATAGACCTTTTCAGAATATTTTGGATTTTTTGGATTTTGAATGCAGAGATTTGATTATCTTGTATACTGCCCATTTTCCTTTGTTCTGGTTGATTTTATGACATCATGGAATTAACCTAAACACATAGAAACTGACCTAAATGCTGGACTTGTCTTTAAATTGCTTTTGATTTTATATTTGCTTACAATCTATAGTTGAAGAACTTGCTCAGCTCTGGGGATTTGTGCATGCACACATAGGGGTTTGTGGACATTCTTTCATCAGAATGGCATTAATATATCTTGTCTCATAATGAATATTCTACTCTGTACCACCCTTTGAAGGGAAATGCATATTCATGCACTACTCTGAGTAGATAAGGGAGGAGAGGAATCAGAAAGACAGTATGCAAAACAGAGATGATTTCATTCCTGCTCTCTGGATAGGTGGACGGATGATAGATAGATGGATAGATAGAGAGAGAGATAGAGAGATAGATAGGGAGATATTTAAGTATATCTTTTAAGCATACAAACAGATATTTGGAGTTTTATGAGCAAGTTCTTCTCAACCTTTTTTTTTTTTGATGAAATACATAAAAACTGACAATGTTTTAAAAATTCACTATGGTACATAAGAAGGAGTTAGAGAACATCTATTTGTAGTTTGGTTAAGAATATTTTATTTTACTTATATTGTAAAATTGTAAGAAAATGGCAAGTATTACTAAAGATAATTTTTTATAAAACTTCCAATAGAATTATATCAAAATATTTATAGAGAAATTTGATCTTGCTTCTATGAATATGTCTTTTTTATACCAAGTTTAAGCTTGAAATGGCTGTATGTAATTCCTAGTCAAGGCTTTACAATGAAGGTTTCTTCAAATTCTTGGTATTTATAATCTATGAAGTATTTCCATATGAGTAAATAATGTATTTTTAAAACATGTTCAAAACCCTTCATTCACAACAGTTGATTGTTTTGGAGGACTTAATAGCTCTTCTTTTTCTTAAATTTATCAACTATATTGAAGCACTTGAGAAAATGTGTTTGAATTTCAAAATCCAAGTGACCTTTTTCTATATTAATCATTTCAGAAATAATGAAAGTCCAATTTGCAAATCATGCCTACACATGTTGGGGGGCCACCTGCAGCTAGCTGGTCTGCAGGCGAAAGGCTCGTCCAACAAACAGATCTAAGCACGGGACAGGGAGACATGGCCCCAGGGCCTCTGCAGGAACACATCCACCAACAGTTCTCCTCCTGTCTCCCCTACTCCCCATTTCTCACCTACAGGACCCATCTTGGGATAAGAACCACATATTCTGGGCACTTAATACATGAACTCTAGGGGACCATGGACCCCTTGTAGTCATGGGCAACCACAGACTCTGTGGCTTGCACAGATGGGCGCAGCGCTAAACATCTCAGCTGTGCTCAGCGATGGCAGTGGGTGAGGGTGCCATGTTGCTCATGGCCCTCTTTACTGGGGGATCTTCGGGTGGGCCCTTAAATAGCTCCACTGAGGAGGGCCCAAGGAGGCAAGGAAGAGGTGCATGTGCTTACCCAGCCCTGGCCAAGGCTTCCCTGCCCCTCAATTTTCCAACCCACCAACTGAAAGGACCCATCACTAGTCTTGGGACTTCCCTTTCCAACCTCAGATATACTGGGACTCCGAGGGTCAAGAAGCCACCTCAAAGTCTCTGTAAAAGAGATATGCTACCAACTGAGCAACTGACATTAATGGAGAAGGAAGGGCTCTCTGGGCAGCCCTGAGCCAGGAGCTCTTTCCGTGTAGGAAGGAGTCAACTCCTTACCAGCCATCACGTCTCAAACTATCCCAACTGACCACACTCTCAACTGAGGAAGCTATGATTACTCATTCCTCAGCTTTTCCACTGCCTTCCCTGAGCACAAGGCAACCACGAAAACTGAGAAACAGAGCTTGATTAACATCAGATACACAACTGCAAGATGCCCAGATCAGTTTTCGTGTTACATGTTGCCAGAAGTTAAGAAATGTTTTTCTGTATATCAAGGGATTTTTTTCTCTTGCTAACATTATAAAAATTGTAATTTTGCTGAATTCATTAATCTATGCAGAACTCAAAAAAATTTATCTCTTAAATACAAATCTTCCACGACTTAGAATGGGGTTAGGTCCTGATAAACCCCACATAAGTTGAAAATATTGTAAGTTGAAAACCGATTTAATAATCTAACCTACAAACATCATAGTTTAGCTTAGCCTCCTTCAAGTGCGTTCAGCACTCTGACATTAGCCTACAACAGTTGGGAGAACTATCTGACACGGAGCCTATTTTATAAGAAAGTGTTGACTATTGCAGGCAATTTACTGAATACTGTACTGAAAATGAACAACAGAATGGGCAGATGCATGCAGAATGACTGTGAGCGTATCAGGCGCCCACACCCGTGGTCACGTGGCTGCCCCATGTCACAAGAGGATTGTGTTGCAGACCACACCACACCAGCCCTGGGAGCAAAACTCAAAGCTTCAAGAATAGTTTCTAGTGAGTGTGCACTGCGTTTGCACCACTGTAAAGCTGAAAAATTATTTAAGTCGAGCCTTTGTAAGTCAGGGTCCATCTGCAAATTATCTCTTTGGCTTAAATTTTACTTTATCCACAGTTGTTCCTAGAAATTTTACTTTGACCTTAGCACGAAGCCTTTTTAAATGTATGTTTTGCATAAGGTAAAAATTAGATCATTTGCATTCCAATGTCAGAATTTATTTTTAGTATTTTCAAAATAATCATATTGCATGTAAAGTGCTTATTAAAAATAGTCTCCATTCTATGCATGCTCTGAAAATCTAAATATTCTGGTGGTGGGAAATTTAGGGACAGTTTAAAAGAGTGAGATTTTCTGTGGAAGACACTGTAAGTCGGAGAAGACAAACAGGGACTCTGTGTCATCTTACTACACTGATGGACAGTGCCTGCAGTGGGGGATGGGGGGAGACTCGATAATATGGGTGAATGAAATAACCACATTGTTTTTCTTGTGAAACCTTCATAAGAGTGTCTATCAATGATACCTTAATAAAAAAAAAAAGAGTGAGATTTTCAGTGTAAGTCTGTAAGACCAGGAAAACTGGGGACATCAGGTCCAGCATCACAACGCTGATCTCCTTGGATGGCCCCCTGTCCTGGCGGTCAGCAAAGGCGCCGCCAAAGACAGCCAGCGGGGCCAAGACCACAAGGCTACACTCCGTTTGCTCACACGGGTGATGCAGCCGTAGGCCAGGAACACAAGCAATAGTACTATTTAATAACAGAGAAAACGAAATGAGTTGTTTTGGCAAATATGATGAACCCGATTTACATTTCAGGGCTGTAAGTGCTTTAATAGGCTTACTCTTTCATTCTGAGTCACATGCATAATTACTTTTCCCCAGCCTTTTGATTTAGTAACTGAGAAATCCAAACAATATTTGCAGAAACATATACAGTGGGCAAGAGCGATCTGGTATAAATGTGACCAAAGCCCTGCAGTTACACTGCATTGGACCATAAGAAGAAACCTTTGTAACTGCGCTGGTCATGGTCAGAAATGAACACATTCCCCAAGTATGATTATGGTACAGCACTGGGAATGTTACCTAGTCTTAAATAGTTTATGTCAAAATTGAAACAGAAAAAAATAAAAATAAAAAAGACCTTTCCAGCATATAAATCCTGAAGCACACACAACTCTATAGTCCCCCAACTTAAGCACAGGATACCCTTAAATTCCAGAGAACAGGCTGAATTCAGTTACCGAGGAAGAAGCCTTTCAAAGCCTATTGAGATGGTTTACTGTGGTCAAATGCAGAGTTTCTCCATAAAAGCCTATCAGAATCACCAGAGCAGTGGCCCCCAAATACATATTTTACAGCAGATAAATTCAGCAAATAAATGAACAATAAACTCATCCCCCAATCTACTCTAGTTTGGCACCTCTTTTAACTTAAAGAGAACAATAAAGAAATACAGTTTATGCAGGGATATTCTGTGATTATATGCCGTACATGTGTGTATGATGTATATATATATATATATATAAAGTCAGCTTCACAGCCTAACCATGGAGCAAGAACTGCCTGATGTGGTGTCAGAAATGCTCGGCTTCCGCAGGGATTCCGCAGGCCCGCCTCGGTGCTCTTAGGGAGGGTTAGAAGGAGGGGTTGCCAAGCGTCCGTGGTTCTGCTCCCTGCTGAGGGTCATCACTCTAACCATGCCCTCCTCTCTCCCTGCCAGGGAGTTCACCAGGGCCCTGAATAGCAAAGACAGAGCCAGAAATTGACCAAAATAACTTGGGGAACTTTGTGGCCTCATTCAGAAACCTTAAAACACTGGCGGCTTCTGGGAGGCAAGAGAATGAATGACAGAGAGGGGCCAAGCTTTCTCAGCTGCTTTCTCTGGAAGCACAGGTGTCTAAACCTTAGAAATGGCCATTCAGTTAATAGTGCCTCCTAGCGGTGGACAGATTCTGCAAATCTGTATCTATCAAGGTGAATACAGTCTGTGAATACTTAAATCACTGTGCACTTATTCTTCCCTGTTCTTCCCATTTTTCTTCTCACCTAACACCAGACATTCACCAGCATGGTCTTGAAGCACACTGCGATCACCTGGGGAGCTTTTCAAACTAACTGGAGGCTTTACTTGGCTCGGCCCAGAGTGCGACTGGGAACTAGGACTTTAAAAATCTCCCTTAAGTGATTCTAACATGCAGCCAAGATTGAGCATGACTGCTCTTTGGAGAAAAAGCCCCGGCTAGGTGTGACAGCAACTAAAAAAACGTGAGTAAATCAACATGCCCCAAAACTCTGTTTCCAGAAGAGGAAGACACCCTTGCTAGAGGATCAGCAGCCCAGCATCCTTAATGCAGAATTTGCAGCTTTGCTCACTGTTCTACAGTCTCTGTGTTATTAATTTTCTGTTCCATAAACCTGACACACATGATTGTTAATTACATACCCTACACCCCACCCTCACAGTAATGGTTTCTCTCAGAACCCTCATCTGATATAAAGCTATCGTGCAATGTCCCACTATATTAAATTTCAATTTAATTACCTTTATTACAGTATCACCTCTTGGGAGGAAACGATTAACTCTGAAACGGGAAAGGCCCTGCAGGGGGCCTTGCCCGAAAGCCCAGGGCTACTATGGAGGCTGCATCGCAGGCACAGGAACGACAGTGAGGTGGCTGGAACATGGGCTTCCCTTGCCCTGCTCAGACCCTGTGCCGTGGGCCCTCGAGGGTGCTACCGGCACACACAGGAGTGAACGACAAAAGAGACGGGACTTCAGTGCGCTGCTTGTTTGTGTATATGTGCGCCTCTGCTTAAGTTAAAAGCCAAGAATGATTCTCAAATAATTAGCACAAGAGAGAATACTCAGTGGCCCATGGACAGCACATGTTCATTACTTCATAATTAATCTTCTCCTACTTAAACTTTATGTAGTACTGGGTAAGTTTATAAAAGCTTACGGTGTTTTACTTTTAAACATTACTTGAGGTGACTCAGTAAGCAGCTCTTTAATCTCAGTGTGCAAATTAAGGGAGCAAGTTACCAGAAGTAACCATTTCCCTAAACTAACACTAAGGGGCTTGAGTCCCGTGCAACTATGGTATTGGTGACTGTGAAGGAATAAACCAGAAAACAGGACCACAGCGCTCTGAGACAGCACCCTACTGAAGCAAAACAGTGAATGGAATTCTATCACCATCAGTGAAGCATTTATATACAAGTATTTACAGAAAGTGCTTTGAGATCAACTGCTACCAGCAGTGGACTGGCACCTTTCCACATATATGCCTCCTCACTCCTGTGTTTGTTGTCTTTAAACATGCTTAGGAAATTCAGGCACAGAGAAATCCACTTGTCCAAACCTCAAACAATGGGGTCCAACATGTGCACAGACAATTCCACGGAAACTTGAACTCTTAAGTGAATTGGGGGTATTATTCGTAGCAAAGGCTCCAGTCTGAGCCTCCCTGAACTGCCAATAGGATACTGACACGTTTGGTATGGGGGCAGGAGGCAGAGGGGGAGCTCTGAGAAGCCTCTGGTGAGAATGCATCTTCAGGGAGGCCGTGCTGAGACAGTTCAGCAAGCAGCCATTGTAAGGGGGGAGCACTGGGCGCCTGTTTCTCCTCTAACCACCACCCTCCACTCCTGGGAGGAGCTGCAGTACAGAGTAAAACTTGAAACAGGGATGTGACTGAAAAATCTGCAGCCGACGGGCTGATGGATGCCTTATCTATCTGGGGCTCTAACAAAGTAGGGAAGAAGAGAAAAGATGGTTTTCCAGAATGTGTAGGTCTCAGAAGCCAGAGGAGGTAGGAGACAGCTTATGGATGAAGTCCTGCTTTCCATGAGTGTTAATGTAACTGACAGGAAATGACAGTGGGAAACGGTGAGCATCAGGGAATAACTCAGAGGCTGTACTAAAGGGGAGAAATGTGCTAGGGGTGCTGCTGTTGACCGTCATATAGGTGTGAACTGAGTACAGATAAATGATCAGAGCCCAAACAAAATACTCCTTGCATTTTAAGTTGCCAGCCCACCAAGCCTAATACACAATCTTTACATTCCTTGTTCATTAAAACTGAGGGCAGTGTGTTGACTATGGGTGGTTACTGATGTTTGCCCATTAATTGAGACCTGTATGAACAATCAAGGTCCCATGCTTCCTATCTGGGTGTTTCCCCTCTGTGTTCAGAGATTCTATATGGTTTTACAAGATGCATCGGTCAGGGCTCAGTCAGGAAGACAGAAACAACTTTGAGAATTTCAAATGGAGGAAACAATACCGGAAGCTGGTCACTAAGTACTGGAAAGGCTAAGAGAGTAAGACAGGGAAGATCTGAGGATGGCAAGATGACACTTCCACCCCGTCAGCAGGAGGGGTAAATGGAAACTGCTACCAAAAGCCCTGACCTCTGTCACTGACGCCCGGATAACCTGCTGGTGAGCAGCCATGGCTGCCACCACTTCACAAGCCCGTGGGGGTCCCCGACTTCTCCTTCTGTGGCCCAAAGAGGAGCACCCCGACTTCTCCACTCCTGCAGCCCGAGGAGGAACACCCCGACTTCTCTGCTCCTGTTTCCTGAAGTGCCGCCTGAAGCCCAGGGAAAGAAACGTCTTCCCAATGTCCTGTAGGGCCTCCTGCTGAAACCCCACAAAGAAGCCCCTGGCCAGGGGACCTGCTCCGTGGACTCTGCAGACTCCCAACCTGCACGTTCAGAGAACAGAGACACACAGGAACAGGGAGCCTACAGACAAGAGGGCCGAGCGCACAGCCTGCCCGGCCCGAGACGAGAAGGACACTGCCAAGCCTGTGGTGGTCCTGGAGGGTTGCAGTCCATCGCCAGAGGGAATTTCCCGAGAGAAATTATATTGTGACCGTCCGCCGCACAGAATGACAGGAAGCCATCCATTTCTTCCTCTTGCTTTATGATTGACAGATGTAGCTTTAAAATACTTGCCTCAGTGCTCTACACTTTTGGTCAGAAAACATTTACAAAAGCAGTAACATGCATCATATACTACAATCTATAACATGCAATCCATATAAATAATGTACACTTTATTAGACTCTTCCTGGCACATGGATTACCTGCAGACGCTTAGAATAAGACAGACAATGGAACAAACGAGGACTAATGTCTGACACTGGGCCGAATACAGCATCTGAGGTGAGATATGAGGGAAGCAGCTTATGAAAATGCACTCCCATTAAAGAATGGCTTTTTTAATGTCAGCTCAATAACTTCCAGGTAATAAATGAAGACATTTTAAACATCAAAGTGATAGAATCATGTAAGTGGTGCCTTATAAAAATTGATAAGGCCCAGCATACCAACTCCAAAGTAGACAACATTAACCACATCAGGAGAAAGTAATGAATTGTAAGTAATTAATATCTCTGTTTTGCAAAGCTATTATCTTGACTTGGCGATATTTTAAAAAGAATGAAAAATAATGAGTAACAAAAGCAAGATATTACCTAAATGATGGTGATTTCTAAGACTTCCTTGATCCATGGACTGCATCTTTCCTTTTCATTGGAGTCTGAAGTGTTACATTCCGTCTCTGAAGAACGTAATCATCTATATAAGGAAAGTACATTTTAAAGCAAGTTAGTCAGGCAGAACCTGAATGACAAAGCTCCCCAGAGCCTGTATCTACAGACCCACATGGGCTGTGAAGGAAGTATCAAGCGCAAAGTGTTAGAGGGTCTTTCTTTGCCATTATATTAGCATACATTTCAAAACAAAAGCTGTGCGATTGGTTCTGAGGTTCTCACCCTCCTTGATTCATAATAAACATCTGCTGTTCTTAGACCCACAGTCCCAGCCTTTCCCTCTGAAGAAGCTGACGTCACCCCTCCAAGCCCCAGAGGCGGCTCTGGTTTGTTGAAGACAGTGAAGCAAACCCCTGAGCGGGGAGGAGAGGCGGCGCCCGGGTGCGTTCTTCTCCCGGGCGTGTAAGGGCACGAGGTTGCGCTGCTGTCCTGCCGCCAGTCCCCGGACCTCAGGAACACCGGACAGTAACCATCGCTTAGGTGATGCTCTACAACAAACGACCAGATGCTCAGAGGGGGAGGGAACTGCACCTGGAAGAGGACCCTGGAAACATGCGTCTCCTGTGGCCACAGGCAGCGTGTCTGTCACTCCCGGACAGCCTCCTGCCAAAGCCCGTGCTAGGCTCGGCCGGCTCCCCTTTGCTGCCCCCTCCCCAGTCAGAGCAGCTGTCCTGGTTTCCCCCAATAGGAAGGCATGTGCCTGCTTGCACATCATTTCCTCTGTTTATGAAACACAAGGGAGCAAACTATGTATTTCATGAATCAGATACGTGTTTGTATTACGGAGGTAGTCATACACTGACAGTCTCTCTCAAATTGGTGATGTTTCTTTCTCATGTAGGTACATGGTATGCTTTATGATCTCTGGTGTTAGAGACACGATAAAATACAGCACTTGGTAAACGTCTCATGTTGGATGGATTTCAGATTCCTACTCTCTAGAATGTGGAGATCCCCACTTAACTGAAATGAGTTCTTCAAGTTCCCTCCACCTTCAAAACCTGTTACACCATATAGTGGATTCTTGGCCAAGACTATTGGTGAAGGAGATGAGTTGTTCTTGATGAATGGGCTTACAAGGAAAGTAAGCTGTCGCACCAAGTTCGTGGGTCGGAAACACCTGAGGACAAGAGCAGGCCCCAGAAAAGGAAGGCGGCCAGGACTCCCGGAACAGAACTGCACATACAGTATTTAACACACTTTCCCATTTCTCAAAACACGAAAATTATTTTGCCTGCTCTGCTGGGGCAAAGACAGCGCCTCTCCATATCTTGTATTTGAAAGGATCAGGAAGTTGTAATCACAGTTTATAAATTAAGTTAGAAAATTTCTGATTGGAAGAAAAGAGAATGAATCATCCCACCCCAAAAAGCCCAACAGTTTCTAATGTGGACACAGCCCAAGGGAAAGGGACCAAGCCCTTATCTGTTGCAGGTATAATTATTTTTGTTTCTGTAAACGGTATTGAACTCTGAATGTATTATGTGTCGTGATAAACGCCCCTTTTCTTTGGCCTCTGGAAAGTGCGCACACGCACATGGCCCACCACAGGCGGCCTGCTGGTCCATCACAGGGGGCGTGGGTGCTCGTTGAGCTAAGGACGCTCCACTTTGATCGTCAAGACAAGGAGACTGGGACACAGAGTCCCCACAGAGTGGAATACACAGCACACGAGGGCCTTTTAACTAAAGTGCATGGAGGGAAAAATTTATGAGGTTCTTATGAAGTGGTTTGTTTTAGCTCTGAATGGAGGAAAAGAGAGAAAGACGAAAAAGGAGCACATTTTTGCAACAGAAATATCCCTTTGGGCCTGGTGTGAATTTTATCATCTTAGAGCTCGTTTGAGAGAACTAACCTCAAAGCTGAGACTGCGTCGATGCCGCAGGCAGGGAATGCAAGGCGAAGAGTGGCCGGTCTGTACACAGCCGCGAAGACGCCGGCCGGCTGACATCCCCTGACTCCGATTCCTCGGATTACAATGGGCAGTTTCTCAGTATATGAAGAGTGTAAGTCCTCTCTGGTTCCCAAGGGGCTTTGTCATGACTTGTAATGAGCTGAACATTGTAATGCGTTTTCTTAAAAAAAAAAAAAAAAAGACTATTACTGTGTGTGCAAAAAATACAATACCCGTGCACCAGGCGTTAACAAAACAGCACCTGCACAAACGGAGACGGCAACTCTATTCTCAGCTTATCTTTGCTTTTCACTCACAGGGATCGTTTCTGTTTCAGTGGGGAAGGAAAGCCGCACACATAAGCATAATTCATACGTTAAACCAGAGCTACCACTTCTGTATGAATCAGCGCTCTGTAAACAAACCAGAAATCTGAAAAATGTGTAAGTCCAAACATTCTCTGTCAGATAAATACAACGAGCTTCCATATGAGCTAATGGCAGTAGACTCTAGGTAACACAGGCTTTTAAAATTGGGACTGGAATTTAGGGAGGTACTTGGTAATTATGGGCTATTTGAAGAATTTTCAATTAAGTACACTCTTAAAAAGTGTCATTCAAACTCTGTTGAAGGCTATTCTTAAAAATAGCTTCCTAATAGAATTATAAAAATTAAGGTACAGATAGCTGAAATACAATAGATGGTATTTATTCATCCTTTTAAAAATGCCAATAATTAGCAAAGCTCTCGAAATCAAATCACCCCTCGGTGGTGGGCATGAGACAGAGTTGCTGACTAACTGAGAACAGGTGAATAATAAAAACACCACAACTAACAACTATGGAATATCTAGAATTATATTCACCGGAAGTGTGAAGCCTTGCACTGACTTCTCTGCAGTTATTTTCTTATTTAGCCCTTTGATCAGCCCTTTAAGCGAGGGACTTGTTCTGCTGTGAATCTGGCAGGTGAGCAACCTGAGGTTTCAGATTTATGCCCCTTGCCCGTGTCAAGCTGCCAGCCAGTGGCAAAGCTGGGCAGTGTGGTTCTGGACTGGAGCCCTAGCCCCTCACAGCTTCCCCTCCGTCTGGCCATCACATGCTTCTCAGTCACTGTTGCTGTAAAAGGAAAAGGGCAAAACAATGCCAAAAATGCCATGGCAAATGCACATGTTAAAATTCTGGAAAGGAAGAGAGCTTAGGCAATGCTGAAAGTGGATAGTGGGGTCTATAATCTCAGTCACGACAATCTTACAGACCTGCGGCTTGATGCGCCCACGAGCCTTAGACTGGAAAGAGACTTCGGAGAGCATTAGTCCCTATCCAACACAGGCATTCTAGCCAGTGCACTCCCGGCAGTTGGCATGTAGTCTCTGCTCAAATACTTCCAGTGACAGGGCGCTCACCACCTACCAGGCAGCCCCTTCCAGTTGTGAATGACTTTAATTTTTAGAAAGGGCATCCTTGTAGGGAGCCAACCAGACTGCTGGCACCTCAAGTCATCATTTTTTCAAGAAGTCACACTAAGTCCTATATTGCCTGGTCATTGAAAGGGACTGTTGTTCGCTGTGACACCTGGGAAGTAAACCATAACTCAAAGGTCAGTGTAACTGTTCTGGGAGTGGTAGGCCAAGGATTGGATGCTTCTACCAATTGTGTCAAGGCTGATAAAAATTGATGGCAAGCCTGAATTAAAATGCATAACTCTAAATAAAATTTAACAATAAAACAATTACATGTCACAAAATCATTGCATTTTGCTGTATGAGCTTAATCAGGACCGTGTTGGTAAAGGTCCTTGGACCGGTTGAACCAAGATTCAGAACTGGACAGGGCAGCAGGGTGTATGTAGTGGATCTGGGAATAGGTAGTTAGCATTAAAAATCTTCTGACTGAGGGGCCTAGGAAGACTTGAGTAGCAAGTCAGATGTAGGATATACTGGGGGACAGAAGGTCAGGCTGAGAGGTGAGTGAGGCTCTCCACATGGTCAAGCTTCTTTAGAGGGCGGGGCTTCGGCTGGCCATAGGCAGGCATGGTGCCCCTCTTCACATGTCCACCAGGTGCTTCCAGCCAAACAAACATAGCTTCAGGGCAAATATTTGTTCTCAAAGCAAACAGAATATGAATACACTTTTGTCTGTTCCATAGATACACCGTGCCGCCTCGTAGCCCAGTGAGCAGATCACTGCACCATGCAAACCATGCTCAGACAGGACAGGAGGGTGTAACCCCTTCATTTCTAGAGAGAAGGGTAAGATTTGCTCATATCACCTAATATTTTATACCCACTCATCTAAAATGAAAACTTAGCAGTGAACACATCTAGTATCTATTCTAAGTAGAAGCAACATCAAAAGAAGTCACCAGTTTGGCTCATTAGACATGCTTCACAAATGCCAGCTTCCCGTGCCCCAATCTCCAAGAGGCACTCCAACTGACCACCAGAATAAGCGAAGTTCTGGAATCTCCCTTTAAATTTAAAAAGGTATTGCTAGTTGTACAGACTTTTCTCAATGATGCAATTGGAGTGACTAAGCTGACTGACTTTTAGAGTGGCAAAGCAGTCTTTTGATACCAATTTTATTCAGTTTTTAACTCAAAACTTGTGGTTAAGTTGAAATTACATGTTTATTTCTTTTATTTATTTTTTTTAATTGGTGAGACTATTTGAATTCCAAAATGAACCACCACAGGGTATCCTAGAAGTCTTAGTGCAAAATTTAGCTTTAATAACTTCAGAAGCAGAAATGCCACAAATGTGCAAAGAGCTGTATTTGTAATATTTACAGTTACCTTTCTTTTACACTTATGCAGTTTAACTTTTGTTTAATTTAAATTTTATTCCAGTTCCTCCTACTGAAGATGGTATACACTGATTAAAAATACAACACTGAAAGTTATTCAATTCACAAAATTGCATACATATAAAAGGAACATAATTAATATTTTAAAAGATATTACAAGATAGAACATTTATACTTTGGAAGTAATTAAAGCTTAAGCATAAACTAAGGCATTTGAGATGCTCTGTAGAATGGCTGCTGAGTTACACGACATCTTGTGGGAACACAGACATGCCATCTTTGTACCGTATGCTTCTTTCCTCTCTGCCTGACAATAAGCAAGAAGATCCCTGCCTTCGGGATGCCGTTTCCACTTTGTGAACATGAGTTAGTGGTGGAGAGGTTCAGAAAAGAGCAGCTGCTCCTAGGTCAAACCTTGGCTTCTGCCCTACAGCACATGCCTGAAATTTGGAGAACACTTCACCCACCATATAGCTATAGGCCCAATCATAGTGAAGATGGGATGGTAGAGAAGAGTTTTTCCTGATTGAAGTTTCTAAGTCAAAAGCTTGCAAAAAGCCTGCCTTGAGGAATTGGGTATATTTGCAGACTTGCATTATTTCTACTCCCTAGACAAGAGAAATACAGGAAATTTGAGCAATGTGCTCAGATGTTCATCCCTGTTCTTTAGACCTCATTTCTCCCTGCCCCTCCCCTTCCCAGTTCCCCTAACGGACACCGAATGCCATCAGTATGGAATAATCAAACTAGACTGTTAGGAAACCAAAATAAGGCTTTATCACTCAACCAGTGTAGAATGATCATGCATAAATCATCTTCTAGCCTCATCACACTGACTTATTTTATGAATGAAGAAAACAAAGAGAAGAGAGTTGTATTATACTCTTGTATCAATCTTGAATAAAACTCCAAGTTGGAATGTATGCCTCCCACCTCACAGCAGATGCTTTATCTAAGACACTGCCCAGACAATTTGTGTTTAGTTTCATTCCTCCTGCACAGACTGTGGCCTGGGTGCAGGGAGAGACCATGTCTACTCACTGCTGTGTCCCTAGTACAGTGCCGGCACATGGACCATCATCAACAGACACTTACTCGACTGAACAAAATTATCATGATAGTACCAATTCATACCCTGAAGCAAGCTCTTAAAGAATGCTCATCTTTTCTCTCCTGTCTTTTCTGAGTTGGATAAAAAAACCAGGGTGCTTTTATTATAAAAAATGTAATAAAAAGATGATACCATGTTCTAATTTTTGATAGAAGAACAAATTCCAGGAAAGGGTCAAGATAACTCTGGTTTGCATTTTTAGAGGGAAAGATGGCAAACAAAAGACAAAATGTGTTGAAACAAGACAGACGTCCAGACAATAGCCCAGAACAATAAGACTCAGAAGACAATGTGCAAATGCTGCCCTGGGACTGGGACCTGAAGCCACTGTTGGTAACGGTGACTTTAAGTATGAATTTTGTACAAGTGGCATATTAGATCCTCATCTACCATCTACATGAGAGATTGCAGTGTCAGGCAATTCTAACACGTGTAGATTTTTTTCTAAGCTTTCTCAGAAATGTCTCTGCATTTCTGACAAAGGAAGGCACCATGCTCGGTTGAACAAGGAACGCCTCCTGTCCCCACCTGCCCTGGGCTGCTTTTCTTCCTTGGCGGGCTTGGCGAGGGAGCCACATTTGGGCAGGAGGCAAAGGGAGTGTCAAAAACCACTAGATAAAGAGCTTCCAACTGTGTTCTCGGTAGGTAACTGCGGTGGAGGAAAATGCTTGGAAACAAGACATGCATTTTTAGTAAATAGAGACCTAAAAAGTTATGTTTATTTGATCTGACCTTAATATCATTCTGTGTGTTTAAATGCCTTTGGAAACACTAAAATTTTCCATTCACACATTGTCTTCAAAGCGCTCTGAGAATTGTGAATATTGGGCAATTATCCTTTGAAAGAATGGAAAATAAAGGTAAAAAGATAACCCCTCCTCAACCTTAAATATACAAGAAATGCTTCATCCGTCACTTCCTTATCTGACACATGGAAACAATTCCAAGAGCTCCTAGACCTCTTAGAAATTCTCTGCTCCTCGTGTTATACCGGGAAGATGTGTAAGTGTTCCTCACATGAAGTTTAAATTAGTCTGCATTAGTTAGGTAAATAGGAGACTTCTCTGATAGCAATTCTCTCTTGTTCCTGCCTGTAAGTCACAGAACTGAATATACCTAGGGCTGAAACTGACACCTAGAATGTCTGATATTTGTCCAAGATCATCCAACTGGATCAGAAGACCCAAAATTCACGGATTGTTCAGACCACAGATCCTTCTGGGCTATGATAAATACACACTATAAACAGGGGCTCCTGCTTGGAGGCACTTTATTAGGTACTCTAAATGTGTGAAATCAGCTTTCCTTTTTATTTTCCCACAAGACCATTATCACTCTCTCCAGTTAGATGAGGCCCAGAAAGGCTGCCCAGCCCATCCAAGGTCACAGAGCTGGCAAAACCTGGACAAGACCCCCACTCACACGGACCCCAAAGCCTTAATGGCTAAGCTAACAGGTCTCTAAACCTCAGAGTCAAATGGAAACCTGAATATGGACATGGAGGAAGGGGTTTCCCTGATGACTGTGCAAGGAAAAAATTGTGAACGTCAGGTTATTTCTTGATAATGGGAGGAAGTCTAAGCTGGACACCGAGTGAGGGAACAAGACCCAGCCCCACTGGGCATCAGCATGCTGCCTGCGAAGGCCAGGATGAATGTCTGCGCCAATCCCTTTCTAGCTGAGAGCAGCCAGTGAGAAAGATAAATAGGAAAACACTTCCCAATATTTATCAGTGATCATTATAAATTGTGTTTCAAAGCTCTGTATCCATCTGTATTAGGTGGAGAGAGAAATAAGTAGATAGACGAAGCAATACAAAAATTTAAAATGAATGCTTCTCTGCTTCACCACATTGCTCAGGGAGGAAATCTCTGAAAAGATCTGCACCTGCCATTCAAGAAGCTCCTGCTCTTTTACATCATTCCACGAAACCTGGAAAGTGAGGAGGGGTGATGTGGGCTAAATAGTGGCACCCCCCAAATACATGTCCCCTTGGAACCTCGGAATGTGATCTTATTTGAACATAAGACCTTTGCAGCTATAATTAAAGATCTTGAGACAAAGACATCATGGATTTAGGGTAGGCTCTACAACCAGTACCTGGTGTCCTTATAACTGGACACATAAGGACGAAGGCCAGGTGAGGGTGGACATAGAGGGATGCTGCTACAAGCCAGGGAAGTCCAGGGGCCAACAGAAGCCACAGAGACAAGGATGGATTCCTTCCTATAGAGGCTTTAGAGGGAGCATGGTGCTGCTGACAACTTGATTTCAGACCTCTGGCTTCCTGAACTGTGAGAGAATAAATTTCCATTGTTTTAAGTCACTGAGCTTGTGGTTATTTATTATGAAGCCCTAGGAAATAAACACAGAGGGTCATGTGCCTTCATCAGTTACGTTCTTACATCACCAGCGCAACTGCCTCCCCTTCAGCCCCATCCCCAGGCACGGCCCTTCGGGGCGGGCGAGTGTCGGGGGTGGCGTTGTTCAGGCTGGAGCAGTTCTTTACGGCCAGCCTCCACTCCCTCTGATGAGTGCTTTGCTGCTAACACAGGATAAATATCCTAAATGTTATCCGTGCTCCCAGGTACAATGGGGAAGCAATATTCAGTTGCAAATATATGATTCAGCCTGACTGCTTATCTATTATTGTGTTTGATATAATTTTGTGTTTAGAGCTTTTCATAAGTACACTGTTGTTGGATGGAACTGGCATGGCATCTGGGACAAGAATAAAAATGTTCGTGATAAAAATTACACATTAAAGATTTGGATATAGTTTACGGTCTCAGCAGAAAAGGTCCCAGTGGATGATAATTACTTTTATTTTCCACCAAAAAGAAGGGGAAAGAGAGAAAATGGGGGGAAACGACCTGTTTCCATTTATAAAAGGAGTGATGTGGGTGTTTCTTTTTTTATAAAACTCTGTTTACATGTTCAAGGCATTGAAATCAGGGCCATGCTTCAAAAAGTCTGCAGGGGACTCTATATGGGGGAGGTCTTCAATATTTGATGGAAGAACAAATGATAAATATTTTTTATACACCTCTTATTAAAATTACCCTACAGATTATACTGGAGTGTGTGGTCATAGAGACTAAAATACTCGGTAAATTACAAACATTTATTAGTATAGAGGGGAGCTGGAGGTGCAGATTTCTGAAGCAGGGTCAGCTCCAGGAACCTCCTCTCTTCCTCCCAGGTCACGGATTATCAACATCTAACTACGGATATAAAAGGGCTAGAGAACCATGAGGGGCTATTGAGAAGAACAGAACAGCTTAGCTGTAATAAAATCCTAATATTTAACACTCTCCATCTAGCTGATGTTGCAAATATAGCCTAAGGCCCCACCCCACATATGTGCTTCCCAGCAATAAAGCGGGCACAAGAAATGGAAACAGGTGTTCCCCATAAAGGCCTGGGCCCTTAGGGCCCCGCCCGTGTCCACATAAATCCAGCACGAACAGTAGCCAGCCAGGCTGTGAGCAAGGTTATAGGATTCATCCCATCCCCTGCCAAGGCAGGGAAACAAGGACAGGTAATATGGCCCTTTTGAGCATCAAAGCCACCCTGCCAAATACATATAAGGGGACAAAATTCTTCCATCCTGAAATTCTTTAGGAAAGAAATGGGACACTTGGCCAATATAAAATGACATCTCGGAAGGTCCGTTGAAAATAGCAAACAGTTCTCATTGTTCTGGTGACCCTGCTTCACCACTTGGCTTGTTTGCAAGAATACACCAGATCCCACACACCAGGAATGGAGGACACTTCCAGGCCATGAACAGGCACAGGAGGCTGCCCGGTGGGGCTCCAGGGTTTCACAGGACCCTTCTGTCATCAGGGTTTGAGGCTATATTTCCCCTTCCTCGGCAACAGACCTGCCAGAGCTCCATAGGAGACACACATCTCCTTGCTTCTGACCACAGCTTGCAGCCTGGAGCAGCAAAGCACATGAACATCTAAGGGCTGGGGGATGGGGGGGTGGGGGCAGAAGTCACACTAACGGGGCCACAGGGTGAATGAAGTGTGCCTACTCTGCTCCATCAGCTGGAACTGTGTCCTCTCTTAATGCAGACACACACTATTAAATTGCATTATTTTCACAGTCTCCTGGAAAGTCACATGCATGCACCCAACTTCCTCACAGAGTGTGACTTCACTGGGTAAAAGTGAGACCTGTTGTGTCCCAGGCTGCCTGCTGAGTTGTTGCCTGGGTGCTGCAAAGCTGAGAGCCGTGCAGGGGGATGATTACTTTAATACAGAGACAGTGCACAACCAATCCAGACACCGTGAAGGAGCATTCTGGAAATGATGCACGGAGGACCAGAGTCACAGCGACAACACCTGTCTCGGGGCTGGTGGGGCTGGCTACCCAGGGTTATTTCTAATTCCTGATCTTATGAAATCTGTCAGCTCTCTGATATTTTTACACGATGGATTTTACTGACCGAATGCTGGGCCCAGCACCTGGGCCTCCATCAACCCACTGTTAGCGATGATTTGTGCACACTTTATGGTGTCTGGGCATAGAAAGGTGGGCCTCCGGCTGGTCATGCTTTCCCCGTACACATCACACCCTCAGTGGAAGGTCATCAGTGTGTGGGACAGTCCTAGGGCCTTGCCCCCAGACGCTGGGTGACACAATAAGGCCTGGCCTTGTAAAATAAGAAAGGAACGCTCTGACTCTACATGCCTTTCAAAAACTTAGGATTGCCCAAATCTGAGTTGTATATTAAATATCAAATGTACTCTGTTCATGAAATGTGTTTAACCCAGGATTATTTCTTCCATTTAGATTCAGGCAAAGATAAATTCTTTCGTTTCCAATGTCTTTTTAAAATATGAATAGTCACTGTTTTGTTCCTATAGAATTAACAGTTAAAATGTCTATTGCTGTTTTCCCCAGATCTTCAGGCATTTCTGTCCCACAACCAGGATAGCATCTCATAAAACAAGCAAGATGCTTTCCAAAGGTTTTGTCTTCAAGACTATCAATCATTTCTAGCCCACTTTTAAAACAAAAAGGACACTTGGATGATGGTTTCCATGGCACATAGAAGTTATTTCGTAAAATGTGTACAGATTAAAAAGCTACAAGGAAAACATGCTTGCGAAAATGATCACTGAATATTGCGGAAATTAAATTACAATGAGTTCAAGGCACTTGATATGATCGGGTGGCAATGTGGTTCGTCCACCCCTCTCCCACAGACGAAACGGCTAGCGCTCCTGCTTCGCAAGCCTGATTTCTTGCCCAGACTTCTGCTCCTAATTGGCTCCTGGGTTGGCGTGCCCACCGAGAGCACGGAATGGCTGTCGCCGATATTCTGGTGCCTAAAAGGGTCTGTCAGCTTTTTCTTGCCTGTAACCACTCACTTTCTCTTTGCCTCTTGTCACTCCCCCCATAGCCCCACTCATTCTACCCACATTAAAGCTGTAAGTAAATAAATGACAGGCTGTGGCCTATCATCAGGTGACAGATCGCCCCGCGCGGGCTCTGGAGAACAGAGACGTTGTCATCTGTCTCGTCCCCCTCACGTTCCCCGTCAGCCTTGCTGCGTCCGGGTGGCGCGGCACAGTGCCCGGGGCAAGATGAACACAGCAGCGTGAACGTCGGCCTGGGAGCGCGTCCATCACACGCGTGACTAAGTGCACAGAAGCCCTTCTGCTGCGGGAAAAGCAAAGCACCCCGAGAGAAGAGATGCCTTCCCATGCCTGCTTCTGCGGCTGGAAGCTACTGCTTAACTGGATATAACTGGGTTTTCTTTTTCAAGTTGAGGGGTCCCACTGCGAGTCGGGGGGCACAGTGCAAATCTCCCTGGTCTGGAGCTGATCAACAGGAGGCATGTCGACGTCACGGTCCCGAAGAGCTCCCAGAGCCGCGCACCCCGACCCAGGCAGAAGTTTGGCCAAGTCACAAAAAGGGACAACAGAGAAGATGCAGCCTCTCGGTGGCGAAGCTAAAATGGCATTTGGGGGAATTTTCGAGGGCTGTTCCCTCAAAACTAATGAGCCACATAGTAGAACAAAGTCACAAAGGCGTCAGGAGGGAAGGCACAACGACCTCGGGGCGCGAGGACACCCACAGCCGGGCAGGCGGATTTCCCAGGGGAAGGGCCCGTGCGGGGCCCCTGGGCGTCCCACCTCCCTCCGGCCGTGGCTCAGGGCGCTGTCGCCGCAGGACGCCTCGCCCACGGCACTGGGGGGGAAAGCGGGGCTGGAGGGCGCCTCCGTCCCCCCGGGAACAGTCGCCGTCGGGCACCGGGTGCCGGACGTGGAGGAGCACAGCCTAAGGAGATGACAGCCGCCCTTTTGCTGTTTCTCAGAAGCACGCATGGAGCCGTTCAGCCGCATGAGGCCTTGCTGACCCGGAGGAGAGGAAGCTCGGGACCACCCAGAGCTCGCTGCGCGCCCAGAGGCCTGCGTGCTTTGAGCTGTCACTGCAGACGCTGCCAGTCTGGTTCTGGCCCAACCTGCCAGCCATACCTCGTTACCTCTGATCACTTTCCTGCTTTGGCCGGAATGTTGGTGCTGCCTGTGCACCTGACGTCCCCACCCCACAGGGTGATGCCAACAGGAGGCAGGGCTCGGGCAGGTGAGGGGGGCAGGAGGGTGAGGCCCCCGCGGGCGGGTTTACTGTCCTTACAAGAGACCCCACAGAGCTCCCAGCACCTCCCACCATGGGCGGAGACGGCACCAAGGCGCCAGCTCTGGACCACGAGGGGCCTCTCGCCAGACCCTGACAGCGCCTGGTCTCGGACATGCTGGTCTCCAGAACTGTGGACTTATATTTCTGTTGTTTATAAGCCACCAAGCTTAAAATGGTATTTTTGTTGCAGTAGCCTAAATGGACTAAGACATCCCCTTTTACCCTATTCTTCAGGCAAACTGTATCTCTCATCACCCCATTCCCAGTAATCCATACTTTCCTATGTCTAGGCCACTGCTTACATTATCCCCACCCCTGGAATACATCCTATCCTTCTATGAATCCATTAAAAATATGCATATACGATGACCTGGAAATTCCACTTGTAGACATTCATCGTTAAGGAAATGAACTCAGCTCAAGGATTTTCTTTTCAACATGTTTATAATAGAAAAAAAAGAAAACCCCAGATTCCCAACATTACGGCCTTAAATTATAATACATCTCAGGCAATAAAAAACGATGCTACAGATTAATCGTGAATCCCATGAATGATATCCACGGTATGTTGTTTGGTGGAAAAAAATTAAGTCACATATGGCCTTGCCTTTATAAAAATAAACATACCTAATTATGTATAAATGTTTATATATGTTTATATCCATATTCATATTTATACTGGGAGAGTCTGGAAATACACACCTATGTATACATATGGGTTATCAGTAGAACAGGGAATTATTTTGTGTGTATCTGTGTATGCATGTTAATAATTTATCTGTATTTTATGATTTTTGAAAAGTAAACATGGATTGCTTTGGTATTAAAAATGATTTCAATGTGTAATCATATTTGAACAATATAGTACATAAAATACAATTGATTGCCATGTTATCAGGCTGAAATTCTCCACAGAAGTCAAATTGACTTTTTCTGGGTATTCACAAATTACAAGTTTTAAAAGCCCTTCGCCCAAATTCGGCTGTACTATCTCAATTTTTCTATTTGAAACCAATGTCTACAGTAAAAACAAGTCCAGTCCTCACTCAGTGGCAACAAAGAAGGGAATTTGGCAATTAGGATGTGTGCTGCTGCCACGCTTGTTACTTTCCAAAAGTCCTGTTTTTAACTGAAATGAAACAACTATTACATGCTTTGGAAATCTCTTTATTTTGAGGATATTTGTTCAGAGAAAAAACTGAGTCTTATCATATAACATTAAACATTTAAAAATAAAAGCCTAAGCATAAAAGAATAAAGCCTCGTGCCTTTTAGGAACATGAAGGAATTCAGTGTTTCGAGAGCCCTGCCTGCACAGTAGCGTGCACAGGCCGTCACTGTCAGTGTTCTTTCTTCAGCGTGCTTATTTACCGTCAGCAGGAGGATGAGAGTTTTTCTCTAAAGCATCCGTACTTCAGCCTTATTCTCCTCTGATGTGTTCTTACCTCTCTCTCACCCAGTGTCTGACCGGCGGTGCCCCCACAAAGCCCCGTCCCAAGTCTCGGGTTTCTTTCCAGCTTCCCTGCGGGGATTTATCTGCAATTCCAGTTCTCACAGTAGACATACTGATTCCTTGCTCTCTTTTCATGGATCATAATTTCATAAAAGCCTTCTTGAATTTCATCAAATTTGCCTATCACCCTACCCTTTGTCCTCACCAAGACAGAAAATATGAAGAACCCACAGAAACAACATCCACAAGAATTATAACAGTATAATACTCCTCAAGAAAGCATCCTTATAGCTTCTACTGCTCATCTGAAGAGTGGAGAGTGACTCTCGGTGTACACAACCGAGGCCAGGGCTGGCGTGGGGGAGAACGTGTGTCAGACAGAGACACACATGACATAGACACACACACACACACACACACAGAATGAGAATAATGGAGAAAAACTAGATATGAACATTAAATCTAGAGAATGTGTTCAAAACTCAGGTCACACGGAGAAATATTCCAACGTACAGCAATGCCCCTGAAGCCTGGGGCCCAAAGGAAGGGAGCCCAAGAGACTTCGGTCAGCGAGAGGACGTTTGCGCAATTATAGAGAGACCTACCCTCACCTTTCAACAAGTATTTTCCTCTCCCCGCCCACCTCTAGCGGGCCTCCACCCATTCACACACACACACGCACGCACGCACACGTGCAGTTCCCCGCTTGAAGAAAATCCTTTCCACAAAAACACAAACACAGCACATGCATTTGGGAATCTGTAATGACTCAACCCAAGAATTTTTCGTGTTGTAGACGGCTCTGTTGCAGAATTCCTCTAAGTAGCAAATACCAATTAATCACTTAAAATAACATTTCATTTAAAAATGAATTTTATAAAAACAATCCCAATTTCATAAATCCAAGCACATCCTTCCAGCTTTTCAGAGCACTGTCACTTTCAAACTATATATTTTTAAATTGTATACAAAACTATGAAAAAATTAACTCCTAACAGTAATCACACATATTCTTTAAAAGATTCACAAATGTCTGTTCCAGATAAGTACTTTTGTGACTAATCTGTCATATTTCTCTCTTACTTCCATTCTACTAGGGTAAAGATATAAAAGGGTATTCTGAGAATTAAAATACTGAAGAGAAAATTTTAAGGAATTTTCCTAAGGAGTAGTGTACATATTCTTCCGATAAACCCGCTAATGAATTTTCCACAATGTCAGAGTTATTTAGGCTAAAATTAATTACCAAAATTCTCACACTGAATCCTTGGAAGTGTGGATGCTGCTTTCTGGGCTGGCATGCAAAACTGAGTCTGTATCTGTTTCCACTCAAAAATTCCATCAATCGACACGCTTAGTTGGTTCACTCCACTAGTAATTCAGAAGGTGAACCAGAAGAAAGATAAGAGTGTTAAGTGATTAGAGGCGCTGGAATTGACTCTTTCGTTGCACAAGATTTCATGGAGAAGATGAAACTTTCAGGACGTTTGGATATATAGTTTTTAACTTTGTGGAGGAAGGCGGAGGATGCAGTTAATTTGAGGGGTGTTCACAAATACTAGTGTGAGCAGCCGAGGTTCCTAACGCACGTGAAGCCAAGCCCCCGGGGAGCAGTGACGGATGACTTGGCGCTCATCGTTTGATCTGAGATGACCAGAATTAACTTGCTAAAGAAGGGAGACTAAGGCTTCCCCAGCTTCTGTGTGGGTGGGGAACCTACATCACATCACAAAAAGAAGAGAACGCTTTTGAACATGCCAAAAGGTTTCTTCACAAGTGCGTCTGCCCCGCCAATCTATCCATCCCTCAAACTCATGATCACCAGCAGGAAAGAACCACCCTCCACCAGGCAGTA